>JZKD02S2413069.1:225884-258304 GCA_000966675.3 Picea glauca
GGCACTGCTTGGTCTCTTTCTTGCCGCAGTGTGGTCCATTTGGTATATAGGTCATCATAACTTCCGACAGGGTAGTATTGTTCCTTAATAGCGTCCTTGAAGGATTCCCAGGTGGACGTGACTGAAAATAATGAGGTTTCCTCTATTTCCTTTTGGTCACAGAAAGTTTCCCACCAATCTTTGACATGGGGAACAACTTTGAGGAGGGCAAAAGTAATCTTTTCCCTATTCGAAAATTTATGAATAGAAAAATACCCTTCTAGTAGATTCAACCACTTGTCTACAACATATGTGTCTATCTGACCTTCGAATATAGTAATATCAAAGTTTATTTGTACCTTGAAGGGGGTGGCGCCTCCATTCGAAGAAGATGCTTCGCCTGTTGGTAATCGCCGAAGGATTTGCGCGAAATTGTCCATCATCTCGTTCCTCTGTTGCATGAGGGATTCCTCAATCAACAGTTTGAAAGGATGTCCTGTCCCGTCATCTTTCTTTTCCCCTTCCATGGGAGGTCTCTTGGGCGTGCGAGAGCTTCTGTCCTCAAGAGAAACAAGCTCCAGACCCAATTCTTTGTACTTCGATCTCGTTGGGGACATGCATTAAGACGACAAGGAGCAGACCGCTCTGATACTACTGATCCGGATTTTAGGAGCAGAACGAAATGAATACAGATTATTAACAGATGCTTGGCACAAAAATAATAGAGATACAGTAAAACTGGTTTTCTATTAACTAACGAAATAAGCTGAAACTGTAAAATGCAGCGGAGACAAGCTTGCTAGAATGGTGGCGGCTTATCTCTGAGAAGAGATGTGACGAAAACTCGCATTCGCAAGAAGATGATTACAATGAGGCTCTGAAGGCCTTTTTACAATAAACAGGAATTCCAAAAGTCCTAGACATCCAAAAACCTAACCCTAGGAGATGAAACGCCAAGAGTCATGTGGGCCCCGTTTGGGTAAGTTAGTACATCAACTTCCCGGGGTCGTAACTTTTGCATACGATCTCCGTTTTAGGCATATAATACCTCATTAGAAAGATCTATCCGAGGACTACAACATTTTGAAAAAATTTCATGATGAAATTTTGATACCCGCAACATACCCGAAAAAGCGTCGTTTAGGGCCTCAAAATGTCTCCCGAAGTTCAGGACCCGAAAAACTGCTAAAAATAGTAAATTGCCAAAAATGTCAGAAAATTGTTTTGAGCCAGTTGGAGAGGTGGGTGGCCACCGATATCCATCTGGATCACGAAGTTTGTTGAAGGGATAACCCCTAGATACTCACCTAGCGTCAGAGATATTTATGTGGATTTATTCGTATTTGGGGATCTTGCTAGTATCCATACCTCTGTGAGAGGTGGTAATTTCAAGGTGTCAGGCTTTGATACCCTGCCCATACGGTGATCCAGACTAATGATTGTTCGCTTGTGCATCGGTTATACAATGGTTTATTAGTTGCTTGAATAGGATTCTCATAGGTTACTTGCAGGGGTTATTCTGCTTGTATCCTGAGTCAGATAGGGGTTGGACAACACACAGCCTTTATGGAGGATTACCTCTCCAGGGGGGTCTAACCGACTAGTTGTTAATCCTACGAGGGCCCATATAACTAATTTTGTTACCTCTAAACTTTAGTAGGGAGTCTCAGGTCCCTCCTGGATGAGGCATACCTTCTTTAGCGACGGAGGCCACTCAACCACTTTATCCTGTTTGCATGCATATTGGTCGTTTGAATTTTTGGTATGCTCTTTGATTACTAGTTGGACCTAGGATATATTTTTATTTTTTAAGAGCCATAAGTCGTCGTGGATTCGGACCATCTTCCTCGTAGGTCCCATCGGTTGTTACAATTACCACTAGTTTTTGAAGTATTTCTTTCTAAAAGGTGTAGAGTTATCAGAAGTGGTACACACACATCCACTTTTCAGACTTACGATCCCACGAGGATGAGTACTGAGCCTAGTCTTCAGAGCACTGGGATTTCATCAAATCCCAATCCCACTATAGTTAGTTGCACTCCTTCGACACCTGCAGCCACTATAGTTGCAATGTTGGAGGCCTACACCGATAATATGGCTCGACCCGTAGTCAATGCCTTGTCTCTGGCCTCTAACCCTTTTGGAGGTTTTGGCCACTCACCGAGTTACAATGTTCATACCATCCCCATGGCTACTAGTCTATTTTTCTATAGTATGCCAAGTTTCACTTTGCATTCTTTGACTGCCATCCTAGTTGCTGGCCATAATGCTAGAGTTGGACTTGGGGGCACCACACCTCTTTACACTCCCTTTTCATTTGGTAGCTCTCATGTTCCCCAAGCAAACCCTAATGTAGGAAGTGTCCCCTTCCCTAACCCCAGGTCTAATCTTTCTATGGTTGGATAGAACAACCAAGCTAGCAGACAAGTTCTGCCCTATATCCCTATCCCCTCGGTGCCGAATGCGACCAATAATTTTGGCATAATGAATCCACTTCAATCCTTTGGATTCCCACTCAAAGGAGGTCAGTCTTATGTCTTGGGCACCCCTCAACCTGGATCTAATCTAGTTGGGGGTAGTTTTAACAACCCTCACTTTGGAGCTAATCCAACTAGGGCAATTTTCATAACCCTTATTAGAACATTCCTGCTACAATGATGCCCAATACATCTTTCACGAATCTGCCCGGAGGAGGGTCTTTTAATTCCAGACAAGGTTATGGTCCTTAACATAACCCTGGATGGAACACAACTCCTAATACGTAGTCTTTTATAGGAGGATGGGGTCAGGTGTCGCAACCCCGTATTCCCTTTCTGGCCATGCTTCATCTGCTAGATTTGTATAAACTAATGAACGACCCGGTGAGTCATGATCTCACATGGCCCCCTATCCCCACCAAACTTTTGTCAGACATTCCAAAGTTTGAAGGTAAGAATGACGAGGACCATGGTGACCACGTCACTACTTTTCACCTCTGGTGCTCATCGAATTCTTTGAATCACGAGTCTATTAGATTACGATTGTTTCAGCGCACTCTTATCCGCATTGCATCACAATGGTACATTGAGCTACCTCGGGCAACATATGGATATTTTCAACATTTCTTGCTTGCCTTCCTTAACCATTTTCAACTACCCGTTCATTATGATGCTAGCCTTGAACTTTTGTCAAATTTACACAAGGATTCTGGTACTCATATTTTAGACCATATCTAGGAATGGCATAGGCGAAGACGATTAGTTAAGACTCCCATAGCCTCGACCTTTCTTTTAGAATGGTTTTTAAAATCTTTGTACGCTCCTATTTCAAAGCATGTTGCTACTTCCGGGTTCTTCAGCGAGTAAGAGGCCATTTTTAGAGCCCAGTAATTCGATTTGATCTATGATCAGTTTGGGATGTTATACCACCTTCTTCCTGACGCACTGCGGTTGACTCATGATCCTAGACATGGTCCTGGGCCCCATGCCGATGGCATTGTGGGGTCCACCAATGTAAAGTCCATAGACTCAGCAACGAAGTCTGTTGGAGGGCCAACTTCATCTGGATCCTCCAAACCCACCCAATCAGTGGATGTACATTCCGTGTAGTCGTCGAAAAACCCAAACGGTGACCAACAACCAAATGGGAATAAATGGAAAGGTCAAAATATTTGTAGAGGTGGGAAGAATAAACCCAAGGACAAGACTATTAATGGAAAACAAAATGATAATGTTGGAGAGAGCATGAAAGAAAAGCATAAGGTTAAGTTTCCTTGTAAACTTTGTACAATGATCACCTTACACACTTATGCTCCAGACTTGTGGAAGCTACGAGGCTTTTAAATATCCCACCCGTTGTGCTACCGAATCCTTTTCCTCACAACCAACACTTAGACTCGAGCTCTTCTAATGCCCAAAATGCGTCTGGTGGGGGTCAAAACCCATCAGCACAAGATGACGACCATGTTTGCATCAATATGGTCGGTGCAACAATCGATATAGCCACTCGCTCTCGAGATTATGACTCTTCAAAAGCTAGTACCATCCTAGAAGATCCTCCTCCACCCCTGGAGATGAATTTACAGATCGAGAAACCAGAGCCACCACCTCGTATTCCGAAAGGATTATTCAAGCACTCTACCCATAACCCTAATGATAAAGCCACCCAGAACTACTCTATCATTGAGGATCTAGGCCAAAGACCTTATGCAATGTTTTCTTTGGAGGTACTCCAGACGTGTCCATCACAGAGGAATGTCTTACTCTTTGCCTTAGGAGCTCTAGAACCTAGTGGCTCAAAGATCATCAAGTTCGATGTCACGGACGTGAAGCCTCTCTTACCTTACCATGTGGCTTTCCAAATCCACGTGGAGTATGCTAAATATACCATCAAATGAGAAATCATTGATGAGGGTGCTGCCACTTGCGTGATGTCCTTAGCTTGTTGGAAATCTATCGGTTCTCCAACCCTTTCAAAGTTGTTGACCATGTTGACCGCATTCGATGGTCATTCCTTCCACCCTCATGGTATTCTCCTCACCTTTCCGGTCCAGTTAGATGAGAATATGGTAGAAGTGGAAGTATAGGTAGTTGATGAACCTCTCAATTATAACCTGTTACGAGGTCGCAATTGGACTTATGCTATGGTCTCCATCGTATCGTCTATTTTCCGCATGCCTTGTTTTCCTCATCAAGGGGAGATTGTGACGATCGATCATTTATCCTTTGCGTACTCTAGTCTGAATGCATCTGTTGGACTGTCGATCACTGTGGTTTACAATTCTCAACCGACAACTTAGAATATCGGTGTCGGAATGTTTTCTTCCCTCATGGGTACTTTTGACTTCTCGGAGCCGATTCACCACATCTACGCTATGTCCAGTATGCTCGCTTCAGTAGAGAGGTCCATCCCTTTCCGCGCTTCTTATTTCAGTGACCCTTGGACCCTACCTTCTCTGACTTTATCAATTGAAGGTCAATCGCATGTTGGCATGGCTATGCCACTATAGACAACAGATATTTCCTATCAAGCTATCCTTGACTCTTCTACTGACCCTGATCCAGTTCCCTCGCAGACGATTGAGGAAGATCCAGTTGCCAGGATTGTGTGGGCCACTTCATTATCTTGTTCACATGACTTCTTGGATGAGACTTTGCCTTTGGATGAAGCCATCCTTGAAGCTATGAATATTTCCGAGAGACCTTGGGACGATATGCATCATCGGTCTTATTTTCTCCCAAGTCCTGAAAAAATTGAGCAAGATGATTTTAGATCTACCCTAAGTGAGATAGTCGGTCACGCCGTAGTTCCACTTGATACACATGGAATTTACGCTGAAGGGAGTATGGCGAGTATTTCTCCCACCGTCCAGATCGATATCTCTCATACCCCTGGAAAAATTGAAAACATAAATATAGGTGCAGATTCTTCGCTAGAGGAGACTCTGATCTACACCAACCTCTTCAAAGAATTTTGAGATGTATTTTCTTAGTCATATGAAGAGATTCCAGGGATCGACCCCCATATTGTCGAACATGAGATTAGGACTTACCTGGATGCTAAACCAGTTTGACAACATCTTAGAGCTGTTAATCCTAGGAAGGACCTCGCTATTAAGGTAGAGGTAGAGAAGTTACTTAATGTTGGCTTTATCTACCTAATCCCCTTGACTAAATGGGTATCCAACCTCGTTCTCATGAATGAAAAGCAAGGAACCATCCACATGTGTATGGAATTTTTTGACCTGAACAAGGCCTGTCCTAAAGATAACTTCCCCACGCCTTTCATTGATCAAATTCTCGATGAGTGTGCGAGAAGCGAAATATTTTCTTTTATGGATGGATTTTCAAGCTATAACTAAATCCAGATCAAACCCAAAGACCAGCATAAGATGAAATTCATATGTCCATAGGGCATGCTTGCATACCAGAAAATGTCTTTCGTGCTGAAAAATGTCGGAGCAACCTTCCAATGAGCCATGACTTTCAGTTTTCATGATCTCAAACACATAGTCGAAGCTTACCTCGATGATCTTGATACTCACTCTCGCAAGAGAATGGATCATGCTACGCACCTTCGACTGGTTTTTGAAAGATGTTGCTACTATAGAATCTTATTCTCCAAGACAGGGATCATCGTAGATCCACTTACAGTTGAGGCAATTCTTCAGTTGCCTCCCCCATGCATAATTAGACAGCTTCCAGGTTTACAGGGGAAAGCTAACTTTTTGCGTCGATTTATTGTGAGTTATGCCAATATCACTAAGGGTTTCATGCACCTATTGAAGAAAGACACCCTGTTTATCTAGGATGAGTGATCCCAACAGTCTTTTGATGCTTTAAAAAAATCCTTGGTGTCGGCCCCTCTGCTGAAATATCCTGATTATAGTAGAGATTACTTGTTGTGTATCATCGCATTTGAAGAGACCATTGGTATGGTTCTAGTTCAGGAGGATGATGAGCTCTGCGAGCACGTCATCTACTATCTCATTCGAAATTTATCCGGTCCTAAACGTAATTACTCACACATTGAAAAGCTAGCTTTGGCTTCCATCCACGCAGTCCAACATTTACGACACTATATATTAGTTTGAAAAACTATTGTGGTTGCCGATGTTAATCCATTTCAATACGTCCTCACTAGACTTATCATAGGTGGAAAATATAATAAATGGATTGTCATCCTACAAGAGTTTGATCTCGACTTTTCTTCAACCAAGTCCAAGGAATCACTAGTTTTTGCAGAGTTAATATCTGATTTCCCACGCCTAGATGAAGATGTTATTCATGTCGATTCATTCACAGATGAACACATTTTCCTTGTTTTGTCATCCGACCCCTGGTATGGAGATATTTTTTTATACCTTCAAACCTTGAAGTTCGCTCAACATCTCTCACGAGATGATCGATGGTGTATTCGATACCAAGCCAAAAAGTATACAATCGTCGGTGACACATTGTATCGTTGAGGAATAGATAGAATCTTACGTCATTGCTTAACTCACGAAGAAACAAAGTTAGTCCTTAATGATTTCCACAAAGGGGCTTGTGGCAGTCATCTATCCAGGCTTGCGACAACCCAAAAAATATTGCGAGCTGGTTACTTCTAGCCCACCATCTTTAAAGATTGTTTTGAAGCGGTTAAAAAGTGTCACCCATGCCAGGTGTTCACTCGAAAAATGTGCTCACACCCAACCCCTCTCCACCCAGTCATTACCGTCGGTCCCTTCACTAAGTGGGGAATAGATTTTGTTGATTGCAACCCAACTTTGGTTGGGGGGCATCAACACATTATCGTGGCTGTTGACTACTTCACCAGATGGGCCGAAGCCATGCCTACCGTGAAATCTAATGGGAAGACTGCAGATTTTTTCGTATTCAACCAAATTATCGCTTGTTTCGGTATCCCGAGTGAGATTGTCATTGATCATGGTAGTCATTTTCAGAATGAAATGATGATAGAACTAACATCTAAGTTGGGGTTTAAACATGATCACTTGTCTCCTTATTACCCCTAGGAAAATGGGCAAATAGAGGTCGTCAATAAGTCTCTCAAGACCATTTTGCAAAAATCTGTCAGTTGGAGCAATTCCAACTGGCACATCATGTTATATCCCACACTTTGGGCATACTAAACCTTGGTTAAGACTGCCACCATTTTTTCTCCTTTTCAGTTAGTACATGGTGTGGAGTCGATACTTCCCGTTAAATGTGAAATCCCTTCTCTCAAATTGGCAGTTGAGCTCCTACCTGACACTTCGGATTTAGAGCGACGCCTGGTACACCTAGAGAGTCTTGATGAGTAGCGTTGAGACACCTTTATGGCTATCGAGGGAAACAAGAAACGTGTCAAGGTTCAGTACGAGAAGTTTGTCTATCCTCGGTTGTATGCTGAGGGTGACTTGGTCCTCTTGTATGAAAAAGCCAAAGAACCGCTAGGGGCAGACAAGTTTAAACCCATGTGGCACAGTCCTTATATCGTGTGACGTGTTCTAGAAAAAGGATCCTACGAGTTGGAATATTATGAAGAGAATAAATTGGCTGAGCCCAGAAATGGGATCTACTTAAAAAAATATTACGCTTGAGCCCTGGGCTTGGATGAAACCCTTTGTATACTAATGTAAGTTTAGTGTATATACACATTTTCCCCCTTTTTTGTCTTTGTCTTGCTTATCGAGTTTTCCATTTTGTTGGCAAATGTCAACAAAATCTTTGGTCTATGTAGGATTCGTAGATAGAGCCAGTCGGCATACCTGGAACTTAGCTTCCACCGCTTGGATGATTTACTCATCCAAGGGTCTGCTGGTGTCTTCAAGTGGCATATGCCTAGGGACATCCATGAATAATGTGGCCGAATATAGCATCATTATAGAATTATTGTGCGATAATATATCACATGGTATTCTCTCTATAGAGGTGCGCCTGGATTCTTAGTTATTCGTATGTCAGTTAAATGGTTGTTACCATGTGCGTGATCCAACGTTACTCTGTCGTTTCCTATGGGTACATCTTTTAGAATGAAAATTTTATTTTATTACTTATTTTCACATTCCTAGAAGTTCTAATCATGTATCTGATGCCTACGCTAATTATGTTTTGGATTGGCATTTGTCACATTTATAAAGCAAAGAATACCATTAAATCAATGTACACATTGTAAGATATAAGTACAACCGAAGATCCTTCTTTTTATATTTCCAAAAAATATGGTGTTTTATATTACAAAATTGGGGCTAAAACCCTCAAAGATACATATATAGCTTCTATACATGTCCTATGATATCTACGCCTGTGGCACCAGATGAGTCTCATGATAGCAAACCATGGCATTGGCAAGACACTGGAAGAGTTGTACCCATGCTCTAGGTACACCAACAACCTGCCTTTGCATGGTTTCAGGTAGATCCTCCACCTCAACCATAGGAATCCTCTGTGTCAAATGCAACAGGTTTCCCTGCACGTTCTAAAGGACTCTCTCTAACTCTCCTCCCACTACCTCATCTTCCCGGTGCCTCCACCTGTGTCGTAGGAATCCCTCTGGCCATTGCAGACCCACTTCTGCAACCACACAAGTATCAAGTTAATATTTAAAAACACCATCCAAAAATAGTTTTTTTCTTTTAAAATACAAAAATATAAAAAATAAATATATAAAAAACATTGTTTACCTATGGCACCGTAGGTGGCTCCTGGTGGAAGTGGCATATTAGGATCACCTCTGAAATCAATTCCTACATAGGGATAGTCATCCAGAGATATGATTTGTCTCCCCCACTAGAATAAAAAGTCATCATTGTAGAGTGTCACCACCCTACCTCCCCGCTGCCATCTCATGACCTCGACCCATCACGCCATAGTTGGATCAAATGGCCCTCTAGGAATGATCTCCACTCTAGGTCCCATGCTTGGGATCTTCTCTAAAATGAAGCTACAAAGGATAGAGGCAAACCTAAAGTTTCTCTTTGCCCCTTCCTTGCACTCTATCAGCTAACCTTTCATGTTGGTCAGCAGTGAGGTACACCAATCATACACAGTAGGTCTCGCACACTCCAGTGCATAAAACATAAGTAGTCTCAATGCTTGATGCAGCGAGGCCGACCTTATAATCCTGGTAAGCATGAGAAGAATAACATTCAGGCTGAGGTTACCTATAACCCGGATAGGGATTTGACTTCCCACCATGGGAGTCCCTGCAACACAGTGGGCCTCGATGTTTTCTTCGACCTTCATCCCACTTCCATCCCCACATGACTTAAGGTCCATGACTTCTCCTTGGCATGAAAGTTTTGTCAAGAAATAGATGTCCTCTACTTCAATCCTTAATGGTTTCCCATCAAGGATAAATCTCTCGCTATCTGGATCCCAATAGCCCACCAGCATTTCCAATAACCTCACTTGGGCCCTCATTCCTTTGAGAGCCCAAAACTTGTATAGGCCACATCTTTTCAATGCTTCTTGAGCCACCAGATACCTTTCCACTTCTGCATCTACCTCCTCATGCTCTCTCCCCCTCCACTCCAACACCATCCTGCAAAAACCAAATCAATGTTTGAGTTAAAAACTAATTTTTTTTTTCCATTTTGCGCACGTATACGCGATTTACCCAGGAACAGTCGTAGTTCACACAGAGGTGTATATGCGACATATTAGCAGAAACCCGCGTATACCAAAAAATACAATTTGCGACCTTAAAAACTAAAAAAATGGAGCCCAATTCAAAATTGTAAACCATGAAATTTGAAGAGGATGGGATGAAGAGTTACCTGGACCAGACAACTTGCGGTTTTGTTGTCTATTGCTCCCGCGATCGTCGTTTGAATTATGGAGGTATGTTAGTCCAAATTGCACTATTTTGGGTGAAAATGAAAATGACATAGTAAATTGTGATTTTATTACTATTTATAAAACATTTTTACTCATTTGATATAGTTTTATGCTATTATTTTGTCTAAAGGACTAATTCAAAATGGTTTTAAGCTGATTTTTGTAGTTTCGAATCAGTTTTCTTACAGATTTCAATGTCATGGTTGGTCGTTCGTATTATCAGGCAGGTATATTCATAACCTAGCATATAGGATACATATTAACTACATCATACAGTTTTGCATTATCCTTTAGTTACCATTTTTTATGCCTTAGGAATGAACCCATTTATTGTGACGCATTAACCTCCATCTGCTATCATAGCATCATTAATAAATGGTAGAGACTTACCAAACATGTGTACCCTAGTTAGAACCTCTTTGTCATTTGGTGCCCATGCCGAGAGTTTCCTTAGGACCGGGAGTCCATTAGAATTCGACACATGACTTTACAATGAGCCTCATTTCTCATTCATGTACAGGTGGCCTTATTACCTGTGGACTCCCAGATCACGAGTCTTAGTTAATCTCTTCTTTGACTCGTTACTAAAAATTGAAAAGATCGCCGAGTGATTTGTCCCTTTCAAAAATGGATTTGAAAGATCACGAGGATAAGTTAATCTCTTTCCCGACTCGCTATCAAAAATTGAAAAGATCACCAAGTGAACTTGTCTTCTTCACACTCGTAAATTGGATTTGAAAAGACATCTATTTGGAACAAGTTTACCCCTTTTTCACACCAAATAGACTAAAATATATAAAAAAGGACATTTTTTGGTGTTAAATTGTGATTGCATCTCATGGTCTTGCTTGCAGTATTGAGCCTTTAGCCAGTTCTTGCTTTGCATTATGAACCATGGCCCAAGCAGTTTGCATCCTCAACCAAGTAGAGCCTTGTTCTTATCCTTCGCAATTTGACACCCTATACCTTGGAGGGAACATCACCCTGAGTGTCCATCTCTCGCATGAATTTCCTTGCATTAAGCATAGGTACGTTCCACTGCTAGAACTGGTTTTGCTTACTTGCGACACTTGTTCCCTCCTTTGTATCATAGCATTCATTTGTTATGAAAAAAAATATATATGGGCAGGAAGGGAGTACTATATTGTAATTGGTAGAAGTCGTGTCACCTTTGAATAGAGCACAAAGTTATTGAGTTCTTGCGTCATCATAATTTTGGGTTTAGTATAGCCTTAGGAAGCTGATCTCGTTACAGAATTTTCTCTACCGACTGGTTAATCTTCTAGACACTATAGAGAACATTATGGATGCCTCCTGCATCTAATTGTCAAATCATTAAGTCTATGCTACCAAAATCCACCGTATGCCTCATGCTCTTGTTTAAAGGAAGTCTATCAACCTATTTTGGCCACTCCTTAGAAATCTTGACTTTGCATGTCATCCATACCCTCATTTTGTCAAAGAATCACATGATACTTTGGTCTTATGATGCACCTTGGCCCTACTTTCATCATTGGTAGGTCACCTTGAACCCAACAATCGACATTTCATCATGGGTTGTTGACTGGGTGGTTTCCCTTGTATTCGACGGTAAGACATCTATTCACACTTTGGGATTCGTGCAGTGTCTTGGATGCCATTAGCCTTATTGGTGGTTTCCTCACCTTTGTCAATAATTTTCATCATTGGCTGCTATCCAAAGGGTCTTTTTCGTGTATCGCTTGCATTTGGCACACGCGAAAGACGTACAGGGTCATTGGTTCGTGAACATGTTCTTCGTCCAATCTCCACCAAATTATGAAGCTCCTGCTTTGCTCCTCAAGTTGACTGATGAGAGATGCCTTAATGCTCTCCTTTCAGTGGGTCTCTTTCCATCGACTTCATCTCATGTATTTTGGATATGAGACCTAGAGTTTTATGAGTACCTTAAGACTTGCAGTCATTAGTGGCAGGCTCTCTCGTCATTAACAGATGAGAATATGTCAATGTCTCATGATCAATGGATCTCTCAAATGTTTAACCCCAGCTCCTTTATTCACATTTGTAGAGATGTACTCGGTGCCTTGATACCTACTTTCATTATTGGTAGGATGTCTCACGTTTGTTAACAGTATACCTCAATGACCGATAATTGTTAGGTTATGAAAAAGGTATAAATATCTTGCTTTTTCCCACATTTCATGATATCATCTTGATTGAATTTTCGATTATTTAGGAGAAAGTAGAATAGAAAATGAATAATATACTCTTTAGAGTTATTGTTGAAGTTAGATTACATAGATCCTAAATATGATTTGAATTGTTTGGTTTTATTACAGGATTGGTTAAATATTGTCAAACCCAAGATAGGAAAGGAAATCTTGAAGATGCGCAATCTATTGGAGGTTGAAGAATTCATGGTGCAAGGTAGTTTTGAAGATGATCGAGTTGCTTATATTGTAATAGTAAAGCAATCCTAAGGATCTCTCGATCCTCAAGATAGCTTAATTCACCCAGATTATTGTAATATATAAGGGGTAAATAGATCTTGAAAAGAGGTAGAAGAATTTCACCCAAGAACTCAGAACTTAGAATTGCTATGTGTTAGTAGTTTTTGTAAAATGTTGTACCATATATAAAATCAATAGAATCTTTGAGCGGTTTTACCATTTCTATATACTGAATTTCAAATAGAAGTGCTTCTAAGGACCAAGGGCCCAGTCTAAAGGAGCTGTTGTTCGACTTGTAATTGTATCAGTTCAATTTATGTTTTGCGATTCGATTCTCTTTTATAGTAGTTAAATGAATGCATAAGTGTGTTGATGATCTCATGTCAATTGCAAGAGATGGATATTCTCTGAAGCATTAGATGATTGTTGTTCCAATTCCTATTACTGAGATTTGATGCGTGACAGTTCCTCAAAATTTCACATTTGTTGTTCCTTTCACTTAGTTTACATTTTCTTTTCATTTCACTTAGTTTACATTTGTTGTTCCTTTTACTTAGTTTAAATTTGTTGTTCATTTCCGTTAGAATATAGGTGTTGTTCCTTTCAATAGAAATACTATTGTTGTCTCTTTTTTACTAGATTATAGTCTCTGTTTCTTTCCATAGATAGAGTAATTCGCCTGTTTCTTTCCAGCAATTTGATTCATAATAATAGTCATTTCTGCAAGTCTTTATCTAGATTCAATTACCGCTCTTAAAATGAATTCAATAGATTAATTAGTTCCTTTCCATTGCACAGCTTTAGATTTCAATTCCTAGAATCTTTAATGAATGTTTGAGGAACTTGATTGTTGATAAACTCAGATTTTCTTTCACTACACAATTTTAGCCTCTACAAGCTATCTGCATAGACTTTGTTGATATTCTTTGAGATAAAATATGAATCCTCGGGTTGATAAATTAATGTTAAACTAAGGTTGTTTTTGGACATATTTAGAGCCCAACATTTTGGCGTCGTTTCCAGAGAAGAATGTTAAAGGTAGCATAGATTGTGCCTCTGGAGGATGAGGTATTGAAGATGGAAGGTAAGAACCTATGTAGGCAATAAGTAAGATGCTTATACTAGCACCTACCTCTAGCTTATGCATTAAGAGGTTGCAATGGTGTTTTTTTTTTCTTTCTTGATTTTCCTTTTTTTGTGTGAAGTATGTATGACTAAGAAGAAAGATCTTGAAAAACCAAAACCCCCACCAAAAATTACCAAATCCCAGGGCTCGGTGCTCCCTGGAAGAAGCACTTTCATAGACGATATCATCTGAAAAGAAGAATCTAAAGCTTTGGTTGGACCTAGGAAAGGATCTACCCGAATCCCTCAGGTGGCAGTTTCACCAACTGCAGCCCACGCTGAGATTCATAGAAAAACTAAAGGGACTGAGAAAATCTTTCAGAGCACAGATCTTCCACCCCTCAACCCTTTAAAAGAGAGAAACTATTGTAATCTAGAGGAAGGAGAAGGAGAAACCAGTGGGATAGCTAAGATAGACCCACCACCCGATCCTGAATCTCCTGTGAAATAAGAAATCATATCCGAAATCCCAGATAGAGGGAGTGCAATCAAATCCCCTAGAGGATCAGATAACCAATAAATTCAAATAAAACATCCAGATCAAGAAATTCCTAAAGATTTCTGTCATATTTTCGATCAAATGGCACAATCAAATCCAGAACGTCCCTAGACTTCCACTTTGGAATATCCGATAGTTGATCCAATCACCAATGCCCCCATGAAGGAAATTCCCCTACAAAACCTACCAACCTTTCATGGATTAATATTAGAAGATCTGGATGCATTCTTATTTGAATTTTATGTCCTATGTAGAGGGTATGATTACACCTCTAAACCCAAAAAATTAAAATTGTCCCCCTCCACTTTGAAAGGAGAAACTCTACGCTGGTTCATGGGATTAGGGGGAGGAACTATAAACTCATGGGATGAGATGAAACATGCCTTCTTGACAAAATATCAGGATTATTGTAGAACCAGAGACTTAAAAGATGAAATATTTCAAATGAATGCAAAAGAAAATGAATCATTAGAAGAATATGTCGAGAGATTTCAATATAATTTACAAAGATCACCCTATGGCACGTTACCATGTGAAGTACTTAAGTAAACTCTGATTAAATGTATGAAATATGAATTGGTAGAAACATTGAATTTAATGGGGAATGATGACATTTATCAAGAAACTTATGATGACATCATCCTATTGTGCATCAGGTGCTCAAGAGGAGGTTCACGGACCAGATCAGGGATGCATACCCCCCTCACCAGAAATAGCAATATTCTCAGCGTGGGTGTTACGCAAGCTAAAGTTGGTAATCTCTTAGAAAACTTCAAAACAAATATTCTGAGCACTCTGACTACACAATTGGATGTGTTACAGGCCAAACAAAAAAAAACAGGAGAAGAACAAACGTTGGCCATGTTTTGCCACAGGTGTAGAAGAAAACATGGTCCAAGGGATTTCCCTTTGGATGTGGTCCGGGTCTATTCTATCTGCACCAAGGATCACTAGAAGAAACAATGCCCATCACTTCCTGGACTAAAATTTGTCTTTAAAGAAGCAGAAGAAGAAACAGAGCCATTATATCTGATGGCTCAACGTCGTCAATGGAAGAATCGGGCTCCAAATACACTACAAGACCCTTCCTCTTTCTTCTCTAGATAGTTTAATTAGCAGCAAGCTCCTGGTAGCACATGGCAGGGTTAGTAATTTACTAATCAGAACTGGTAGCCCCAACAATACCCACCTGCAAATCCCACTTGGCAAAACCAACCCGCTACAAATTCTACCTGGCAGAATCAGTCAACTGCAATTTCCACTTGGCCTAACCTATAATATCCCACATCATCCTGACTTAACTCAAATAACAACATATACCCTCCATAATGGCCCAACATGACTACCCAAAACCCAAATTGGAATCAGAATTGGCAGTGCCCCGTGGGGATAAACAACCAACCCATGGGGAAGGCCCCTCAAACTTAGCCTACGTTACAAGAACCACTCCAATTGCCCCAAAACCCACAATCCAAATTATGTCCTCAAATACCAGCCCAACTTCACCCAAATCCAAATAACATACTGGCTCAGCTCGTCTAGATTATGGAGAATGGAGAAGGAGAGACAAGCTCGGCAGGGTGTAGCAAACTATGGTCGAGATCGGGATGAATAATCTCTCCCAAAAAAAATAACGTTTTTCAAGAGAAGAAGAGTGAAAAACAACCAGCAATAACACCTTTGATTGTGGTAATAACAAAAGAAATCGAGCAAGGGGAAACACATTCGAATCACAATATCCTGATAAGGATGAAACACCCTCCCCTCCATTCCCCAAAAGATTGATGATAGCAAAACCGACTGTATATCCCAACTTCGACATTGTAGGGGAACTCAAGAATTTATATATCAAGATTCCACTCCTGCAAGCTCTTCAGGACATCTCAATCTATGCAAAAACAATTAAGGAGATATGTGGGAGAAAGCCCGTAAGAAAAATTAAAAATCCATCATCAACAGTCTGCATGATAGTAGCCTTGTCTGATCTAATTTTAGGTAGACAAGAACCGGTTAAATATATAGATCCGGGGAATCCCATATTGATAGTTCATATCTAGGGTTGTTCTTTTACCAATACACTATTTGATTTGGGAACAACCATCAACATCCTGACTATGAAAACCTACAATACCCTGGGTTTTAACTCCTTTGAACCCACTGCAATAATGATGCAGTTAGCAAATTGATTGGTAGTTTGACCAGTTTGCACATTACATGATATAGCCATCTCCGTCGACTCTTGGGAATATCTGGCGGACTTCCTCATCATCAACCCAAGAAAAGGACTTGAAGGGCATTCATTGATACTGGGCAGGCCATGGCTTGCAACAATAGATGCGTACATAGGATATCGAGTAGGTAATATGACAATCACTAGAGGGGGTATCACAAAGAACCTCACTTTATATCCTCCTACTAAACCAAGTCCAACTTTTGTATATTCACAATTTCCACCATCGTGATACCCAAAGAAGGATTTATGAGCCCCTCTTACGCAAGAAAAATCCCTCAGACTTAAAAACTATCTAGACGATGACATAATCAGTGGGTTTATCAATAATCCAACCACCATGAGCAACCCGACCTACCAGATGCTCCAAGATGTTCTAGACTGTGAAGCACAGGGAGACCTACTGGAAGATTTAATGGAACAACAAATTCCAACTACAACCGTTCATAACAGCAAACCCGTTGAGATTCCACCAGGGAGGTCTCTAAACATCAATGCCAATTTAGATGAACAACAACAATAGAAGCTAATTCAAGTCCTTTCCAAATACCAACAATATTTTGCATGGGGATATTCTAATATGAAAGGTATTGATCCGCAACTCTGCACACACCACATTTATATTGAAAACTATGCCCGACCTATCTGATAGCCATAGAGAAGATTGAATCCTCACCTCAGGGATATCGTTAAAGAAGAATTACAAAATTTGTTGGACGTATATTTTATATATCCCATCACAAATAGTTGGTGGGTTTCCCCCTTAGTGATCGTCCCAAATAAAAATGGGAAATGGCGCATCTATGTTGACTACAAGGAACTTAACAAATCCACTCAAAAAGACCACTTCCCTTTGCCTTTCATTGACCAGGTCCTGGATACTTTGGCAGGAAAGAAATTCTTTTCTTTCCTAGATGTTTTTAGTGGGTATAATCAGAATTAGATTGCCCCAAAAAATCAAGATAAAACTACATTCACATGCCCCTGGGGCACTTTTGCATACAAAGTATTACCCTTTGGACTTTGTAATGCTCCAGCCACTTTTCAAAGGGCCATTCTAATCATATTCAACAATCTGATCAGCAAAGGACTTGAAGTCTATATGGATGTTTTTACTCCTTATGGCAATGACTTCGATCAAGCACTGAATAACCTGGAGAAAATACTAAAGTGGTGCATTGTGACCAGGTTATGTTTAAGGCACAAAAAGTGTCACATGATGATGACAGAAGGTGTGGTACTAGGGAATTATATCTCTACAAATGGAATTAGAGTATATCCAACAAAAATAGAGGTAATCCTTAATCTACCTACACCACACACACAAAATGAGGTACGTAGTTTCCTTGGCGCTTCTGGATACTATCGTATATTTATGGAAAATTTTACAAGAACCGCTGCACCTTTACATGCTTTGACTAGTAATGTATAATTTGACAAATGTGATGTGGCATTTGTAGGACTCAAGAAGTTGATCTTGATAGCACCGGTGTTGAGGGGGGCAAATTGGAAAATACCATTTCACATCTCCACCGATGCATTAGATATTTCCATAGGCACTGTCCTCGGACAAGAGAAGGACAAGAAACCCTACACCATTTATTTTATTAGCAAGAATATTAATCCAAATGAACTTAATTATACAGTAACAGAGAAAGAGTTTTTAGATGTTATACATGCCATCAATAAATTTCATCATTATATAACAGGCTATCTGGTCATTCTGTATACTGATCATTCTGCTATTAGATATTTGGCTAATAAACCAATTACTAATGGATGGGTCACTCGATGGTTGTTACTATTGCAGGAATTTGATATCACCATCAAATATCGATCCGGGAGAGAAAACCTCATTACAGACTTCCTATCCCTCATACCCAAAACATACGACTCCTTAATAGTCAAAGATCAATTTCCAGATGAGCATCTGTTTGTTGTTACTACAAAGCCACCTTAGTACACTGACATGGAAAATTACCCGGCAACGAGAATATTACCGGCACATCTTTCATCAAGGGAAAGAAAATGGATTGTCCAGCATAGCGCGTGATTCACTTGGATCAGTCTATATCTCTTCCATACAGGAGCTGATCTCCAGATCCGCAGATGCATACGAGATGATGAAATCTATGACATACTAAAGGATGGACATGATGAGCCTTGTGGTGGGCATTTCGCAGATCGCAGGACTGGACACAAAATTCTACAGATGGGCTATTATTGGCCCTCAATATTCAGAGACACAAAGAAATATGTCCATACCTGTGATAGTTGTCAATGGATGGGAAAACTAGGTCAGGTTGATGAAATGCCTTTGAAAGCACAAGTATTTGTGGAACCATTTGAGAGATGGGCACTAGACTTCGTTGGCCCCTTCAATCCAGTGGGAATATTATCGGCACATATTTCATCAAGGGAAAGAAAATTGATCGTCCAGCGTAGCACAAGATTCACCTGGATCAATGGATATCTCTTCCATACAAGAGCCGATCTCCAGATCCACAGATGCGTACGAGATGATGAAATCTACGACATACTAAAGGCCGAACATGATGAGCCCTATGGTGGGCATTTTGCAGATCACAGGCCTGGACACAAAATTCTACAGATGGTCTATTATTGGCCCTCAATAGTTATAGCTGTGAAGAAATATGTCCAGACCTATGATAGTTGTCAATGGATGGGAAAACTAGGTCAGGTTGATGAAATGCCTTTGAAAGCACAAGTAGTTGCAGAACCATTTGAGAGATGGGCACTAGACTTCGTTGGCCCCTTCAATCCAAATTCAAATCATAAGGCCTACATTCTAGTCACAACGGAATGCATAACTAAATGGGTAGAGGCAGAAGCCTTACCAAATGCAACAGAAGAAGTAGTCATCAAATTTCTTTTCAAATTATTCGTACACTATGGACTACCAAGAGAGGTAATTACTGATGGGGGCTCACAATTTACAGCTCATAGAATCACTACCACCCTACATAATTATCATATCAAACACAAAATTACTTCTCCGTACCATCCACAAGAAAATGGGCAAGTGGAAAGCACCAATAAAGTTCTGGAGGCAATCCTGACAAAGACTACCTCAATAAATAGACAGAATTGGGCTTCTGAGCTCCCAAATGCCTTATGGGATTACTGCACAACATGGCATAATACCATTGGATACTCTCCTTATCATTTATTTTATGACAAATGACCCATCTTCCCAATCGAGTTTGAAATCAAGACTCTAAGGATGGCCCAGGAAATCAGACTGGATCTTACAAAAGAACATAAACAACACCTTCAACAACTCAACAAATTGGATGAAGCATGTCTGTCTACTGTAGAGTGCATGATTGTTATTCAGCAACATAGAACGACCTGACATGACAAGCATATAAAAAAAAAATCATTTAAAAAAGGTGACTGGGCGCTTCTCTATGATTCCAGATTTCAGGATTTTCTGGGAAAATTACAGACACGGTGGCTAGGACCATACAAAATCAATGAAGTCCATGATAATGGAACAGTCACATTAAGCACCATCGACGGGTCCAGATCTCCATTTCGGGTCAATGGACACCGGCTACGACTCTATCATCATCTGCCCTCAAAAGAATCTTTCTACCAAGAGGTAAGTAAGGACCCTACCATTCAAATTTTGGTTGGCTGGGAAGGTAATCCATCCACCCCAACTCCATAAATGTTTAATTCTATTGACACTGTACATACTGTATATAATTTTGTTTTCTATATATTTTATTTAGTTTTTTATTATTATTTTTGACAGTCATTCGAGAAAATCAAAAACTAGGGAGGATAACTATAATGAACTCAATTAGCACTCTTTTCTGTTCTGAACTCCCGCTTCATCTCATCACCCAAACCCTGTCTTTCGTAGAGAAATGAATGTTTCATGATTCAGCAGCAGTAATTGGGCAACTATAATGAAATTCATAACATTAACAAACCATACATTACTTAATTTTGAAATAAACCAACTCATAAATGAATTTACTTGATGAGGAATCAACCTTGAATTCAAGCAAAATACATTGCCAGGTTTCTAAAAATTACCTATTCAGATGGTTAAAAATGGAACAATTGTTGTTCCTTTTGTGCGCCTACTGATTCCTTTGAAAGAAGCAATTGATGTTCCTTTTGCGCGTATGTTGTTCCTTTGAATGGAACAATTGTTGTTCCATTTGAGTGCCTATTGATTCCTTTGAACAGAACAATTGTTGTTCCTTTTGCACGCCTGTTGTTCCTTTGAATGAAACAATTGATGTTCCTTTTGCATGCCTATTGATTCCTTTGAATGGAACAATTTTTGTTCCTTTTGCACACCTATTGTTCCTTTGAATGGAACAATTATTGTTCCTTTTGTGCGCATGCCGATTCTTTTGAACGGAACAATTGTTGTTCCTTTTGTGCGCATGCCGATTCCTTTGAACGGAACAATTGTTGTTCCTTTTGCGTGCCTGATGTTCCTTTGAATAGAACAATTGTTGTTCCTCCTTTGTCGCACCCGTTGTTCCTTTTCCACACCTGTTGTTCATTTTGTCGTTCCTTCCCTACATTGCTGATAAAACACTAAACCTTTCCTTTGGGGTACAACTTTCACCAAATAATTTTCACTAGCATTATTTCTAACGATCCATCATTATTTTTTGTACTATCTCCCATACCTTATCACATTGTTTTTTTTGGATCACTTTCTTCGAAATATCTTAAACCTTGTTCATAACCTGTAACCACCATAATTCATTTCTTTTCCCTTTTACATACATATACACTTAAATGATATCTCGCCTTTATAATTAATGAGTCTGTGACACACTTTTACTTGGTATCCTTACACTTCTTTATGCCATCCCTTACTCTTAAGGAGTAGATGAGCCTCCCTTCATACACTTCTAAAAAAAAAAAAATCAATAAAATTTCTTTATTTTTCCACAAAGAATAGGGGGTCTCATCACGAGCCAACCTACCACGATCATTCGATACTAACCTAAGTGACATTCCCACTATGGCTACCACACCAGGGCAATGGCCTTTGACATTTTGTTTTTTCAAAGGACAAGAGGTCTCATCACGAGATGACTTTCTCACTTAAGTTACACTCTAGTGAGTGGCATTATCATCATCTAGATACCAAACCAGGATAATGGTCTTTTTCGAGAAAAACTTAAAACTTAAAACTTATATATATATATAATAATTTTTTCAAAAAGAAAAAGGGGTCTCATCATGAGCCAACCTACCACGATAATAGGATAATAACCTAAGTGACATTCCCACTATGGCTACCACACCAGGGCAATGGCCTTTGACATTTTCTAGTCAAAGGACAAGGGGTCTCATCAGGATCCAGCTTGTTCACCTAAGTTACAATCTAGTGAGTGGCATTATCACCATCTGGCTACCAAACCAAGATAATGGTCTTTTTGGAAAAGACGATTCAAATAAGTATCAAGGATACATGCTCATATGAGGGTTAAAAGGAAACCCTGTCGAGGATATGGATGCCTGCTGGCAACAGTGGATCTGCCTGTGGTATGGAAGTTTACTTTACACGCCGAGTTTCTGCGTATCTCTAGATTTCCTTCACTCAATAACGAGGCTATCATTTCGATTGTATTCAATGAAACAGAAAAGTAACAACATTATGATATGTGGCATATTATTTAAATGAACAGATTTAATTTATTTGGCCTATGTATCCTTAAAGCATTCTTTTGAGTATTGGTCTATTTCAATTCCACAAAAGAGGATTAATGTTTAATGATTACCGTTAAAATATGTTGTTTGAAAATAAATCATTGATCCCCATTGGCTGTGGCCATACAATCATTACTTCTCACCATCAATACCTACACTCATTACTTTTCCCTACGCTGATGGTCGAGTTCGACCTTTATATTAATGAGGGGAGTGGACACTCAACACGCTTCTCGATAAAGATAGTAATGATTGTAATAAATACCCACATTTGTAAACATTTGTTATCTCTGATATTTTCTATTTTCGGTAATTTTTCCTCCAAGATGGTTTACCCAAGTCTGCTACCAGGAACGATAGTCCTCCACATTTCCTCACAAAATGGGTGGCAGAGGTGTGCGCAGGGAGCCAACTTTACTAAAGATTACAGAGAAAACAAGAGACATCCTGCACCAGCTGGGGTGGACAGAGTACTTCAACTGTCTCCAAGGATATGACACGAATGTCACGCTTGAATTCTTTCAGAATCTGTAGGGAGAAAACTCTATGGTGCGAGGCATACAAAACACAGTCACCCCAAAAATCTTAGTAGAGGTCACAGGCCTCCCTAACATGGAAATTCAGTGGACAAGAAGATACACAACACTGAAGGAAGCTGTGGAAACTTTCACAAACCCTGGGGAAGAATTGGATAAGAAGGGAAAGGGACTCAATCCCAGTACCCTCAGAGAACCATGGAAGGAACTTGCATGGATAATTTAGTGGTACATCACTTGTGATGGACGATATGATGTAATTTTACCTCACAACCTCAAATTTCTAGTAGCTTTAAAACAACGATTATTACTTAATCTACCTTTCTTTCTGAATGCCATATTACATGAGGTTTCCTTAAGAACAAAAAAATACAAGGACCCGATTACTGTTATCAGTCACCACAGATTAGTTGAACTGATAACAAATAAAGCACTGAGTCAAACTCAATTGACCTAGGATAACCTGATTGAGGCCAATAGACCTACACAACTAGAGTAGCCTAAATTATGCCATGAAGAACCACCACTGGAAATTGAAGATAGACAGGCAGAGGAGACTACTGCCCAAAGAGAAATCCCATCTCCTCAAACCAAAGTTAAGGCAGACCCTGCCCAAATCACAGAAGCCCAGACCCCACAAACACAAGCATTAACGAAAAAGAGGAATAGAGCAACAACTGCCACTACAACCATCATTCAGACAAGGAAAATAAGTAGACTAATTCAGGGAACAACTGAAGCAATTCAGGGTACAACAAAACAGCCTAAAGAACTTCAAAATTCTACAAAACAGTCTCCACAAAAGAATGCTCAAGAAATTGGGCAAGCAGAACAGACCTCACAAAGGAATGATCAGGAAGACACCCAACTGACATTAGGGCATCAGCTATGAGGTAGAAATAGCCTAGGTTTTGGGAATATTGGGAACCTCAATTGACAGAGGCACAAATAATCCAGAAAAATTCCCAGAACAAGCCTCCTCTTCAAAACCAATTGAAGATTTTCCTGATATTGAAATGACTTTTCCTGAGGACAGAGCATAGGAAGAACCTCATTTTGAAACAAGAATCCCTCTTGGACAGACATAACATTTGGAAGGAAAAGAGGAACAACCATCTACTAGCCAGAATGAAGAAGACCTTGAAACCTCTTATAAACAAAAATCATCCCAAAGCCATAAGAAAATTAGAAAGTTAAAAAAAGAAAACAAATTATTGAAGAAAAAGGCTAAGAAGGCTGAAGTATTAAAGCAGAAGGTGGCTAAACTCAAGGAAATTATTAAGGGATTGAGGAAACATATAGAATAGGTAGATAAGGCCCAGAGAAGAAAGAAGAACAAAATGGCTAGAGTGCAAGGAAGAAATCCTCTTCCTAAAGAAGCAGTCAGTACAAATTATGTAGGGATATAGACATACCCTAAAGAAATAGTAGTAGAAGAAACAGTAGCTCAGAATGAGGAAGCAATTCCTTTAGAAACACAAGAAAGTATGATGGCTACAGAAGTAATTGATGCTGAGGTACAGACATGCACCCCGATATTAGAGGAAATATCTCAACTCCTTGAGTAGAATGCTACCATTAGGAGATTGGAGGAAGAATTGATGCAGTCTCAACAAACCCTGGTTCAAAACATAAATGAATTACTGACTATGGCAGAGCACCAAGCACTTCAGTCCCAAAAACAGAGTGCTATTGTGGACAGACTGGAAGAAGAGCTTACACAGGTCTAGAAAGCATTAACTCAATCTAGGGAAGATATGGGCGCTATGGAAGAATACCAAGCATCCCAGTCTCAAGCACAGGGTGTCACCATTGATAAACTAAGGGTAGAGTTGGGACAAGCCCAATGAGCATTGGCTCAACACCAAGATGAGATGGTCACTAGGGATGAATATCAAAAGATTGTTAAATGACTGAAGGACATGACATCAACAGAGGGTGAGACCTATGCTGCACTCACCAGAGCCCAAGGGAAGGTAAAAAAGGTGCAAACCCAATTAGAAAAATCTTTGGAGCAAATCAAAGAAATCTTTGATGTCTACTCTGATGCTATTAATTGTAGAGCCCCTACCACCAATTACACTTTATTCTTGCTGGAACAATAAATGTTATTAAGAGTGAAGGCCATCAGAGAAGGAAAACCTATTTCATTTTCCACTGTACCTGAGTTTATTTCATGTTTTAGAGAGTAGGATGAAAAGGTACAACACTTTTTGTGTGAATTGTACTTTCATAATTTCATTCTGGAAGAAAAGGGGGAAGATAACCCTGGCCCATTCATAGGTGACATACAGTTTCAGGCATTTCTTTCATTTACTCAGAACCAAGTTAGATGGGGTAAAGCTCATAAAACCTTCCTAAAGAGGGAAGTTGGGCTAGATCTCTGGGTTAGGGGAGAACCTCCAAAATCCTTTCCAGCCATTATGCGACATAAAACCTTTATGAAAAGGGAGGGGGTCATAGACTCCTTAGCCCCTATACATCTACAGGTTATACGTTCAAGTATCACTCATTTTAGAGAGCTTAAGGAGGAATCTCTTGTTGCTTCTAAACTGAGATGGGATGCATCCTCCAGTGAACTAAAGAGTAGGGAACCCTTTGGGTACAAGAATTTATTTGTAGCTACCTTCAGAATAGATAGGTATTCTAGATTTCTCCAAGAGGAAGGGTCTGCTTGGATTAGGTGCAGATATAATCCCCCTATCATCTGGTTCCCTCCAGAAAGTTACCAAAAATATTATCAAATTAACAAGAAAAGGGAGGATGTTGCTTTTGGAGAACTCAAAAGAAGCAATGGRTTCAGAAGGCMTGGTGAACCAACCTTTCYAYCTTACARCATTACTRCTTTACATGTAAARTCTCAKCTTGCATGAGGACATGCAAGAAGGTAAGCTGGGGGGTATGTTAGGTTATGAAAAAGGTATAAATATCTTCCTTTTTCCCACATTTCATGATATCATCTTGATTGAATTTTCGATTATTTAGGAGAAAACCAAATAGAAAATGAATAATATACTCTTTAGCATTATTGTTGAAGTTAGATTACATAGATCCTATATATAATTGGAATTGTCTGGTTTTATTACAGGATTGGTTAAATATTGTCAAACCCAAGATATAAAACGAAATATTGAAGATGCGCAAGCTATTGGAGGTTGAAGACTTTATGGAACAAGGCAATTTTGAAGATGATCGAGTTGCTTATATTGTAATAGTAAAGCAATCTTGAGGATCTCTTGATCCTCAAGATAGCTTAATTTACCCAGATTATTGTAATATATAAGGGGTAAATAGATCTTGAAAAGAGGTAGAAGAATTGCACCCAAGAGCTCAAAACTTAGAACTGCTATGTGTTATCATTTTTTGTAAAATGTTGTACCAGCTATGAAATCAATAGAAGCTTCAAGTGGTTCTACCATTTCTATATATTGAATTTCAAATAGTAGTGCTTCTACGGACCAAGAGCCTAGTCTGAAGGAGCTATTGTTCGACCTGTAAGTGTATCGGTTCAATTTCTGTTTTGTGATTCGATTCTCTTTTACAGTAGTTAAATGAATGCATAAGTGTGTTGATGATCTCATGTCAATTGCATAAGATAGATATTCCCTGAAGCATTAGATGATTGTTGTTCCAATTCCTATCACTGAGATTTGATGCGTGACAGTTTCTCATAAGTTCACATTTTCTGTTCCTTTCACTTAGTTTACATTTGTTGTTCCTTTCACTTAGTTTACATTTGTTGTTCCTTTTACTTAGTTTACATTTGTTGTTCCTTTCCATTAGAATATAGTTGTTGTTCCTTTCAATAGAAATATGATTGTTGTCTCTTTTTGACTAGATTACAGTCTATGTTTCTTTCCATAGATAGAGTAATTTGCCTTTTTATTTCTAGCAATTTGATTCATAATAATAGTCATTTCTGCAAGTCTTTATCTAGATTCAATTACTGCTCTTAAAATGAATTCAATAGATTAATTAGTTCCTTTCCATTGCACAACTTTAGATTTCAATTCCTAGAATCTTTAATGAATGTTTGAGGAACTTGATTGTTGATAAACTCAGATTTGATTTCACTACATGATTTTAGCCTCTCCGAGCTATTTGCATAGACTTTGTTGATATTCTTTGAGATAAAAGACGAATCCTCGGGTTGATAAATTAATGTTAAACTAAGGTTGTTTTTAGACATCTTTAGAGCCCAACAATAATCAAATGATATCTCATCGTGTTTGACCTCAACTCATTTATTCACATGATGTAGACTTGCACCATTGGCGGATTGTATTGAAGACTTGAAGACATCACTTTCTAGACACATCTTTCCTGAGATGTTGCTTCCATTTCATCGGACCAGTACCTATTTGACTTCAGCGATCATGGGATATTCGATTGTACTCCTTGGTATACAGATATCTTCAGATTGATTTTGAGACTAGTTTCACTAGGCCTTGTTCGTGACTATGGAAACTATTGGCATGTAACCTCATTTATATTTGCCTACTCATGGCCATGAAAACTTATTGGTATATTTTCCACATGGATCTGCATTGTATTTTTGGCAGCCATGTATGCAAATTCAATACATAATGTAATGAGAAATTGAGTTCATCTAACTGGTTCTCCACCACTCCACTCTTGGGTTATTTATAATGTATTTCGGCCATTGCAAATACTCCTCTAATCTCACACATTATGGGGCATCTGTTATAGCAAGATTTGCCTCACCATTGCTATCTTGCACAGAGGGAATTTTTCCACTTCCTTATGCAGACTTATCAACCCGTTTTTGATAAATCTAGAGCCAATTTTTTTTTTCCACATATACGCTCCCTAACTGCTTTGCAAGATGCGTATACACTTGATGCTCCACTACAACTCGTGTATATTGGGATTTGTGCCAAAAAATACAAAATGAGGTCGGGTTTCCATGTCATGACAAAAGATCTCTGATCTTTGGCCTTCCATATACTGGAAACGTTCTGACTTGTCCCTTCAGTTGCATTCTGGAGGCTATAAGAGCACAATTTTGAGCTATGGAAAAAGAGAGAAAGCATTCAACTTTGAGAGCAAAGTTACTCTGGAGAAATTACTTCATATTGAGTTTGCATCCCTTTGTCCCTCAAGTCTGAACACATTGTTCAGCCCCCAAGCTCTTCCCTTGTTGTCAAGAGGATATCATTCTCTCTTTGCTACGATCTTGCCTTTGGTTGAGGATTGAAGTGGTGGAGACCCAGTTGGAAGGAACTTGATTTCTTGGTTTCAAATCGTCCCGAAACGGAAGTCTGTAATGTTGATACTTCTGTTGATCAATTATTAATAGAAATACTCCTTTCCCATATAATCAATATCTTGCGAATATATGATTATTATCCATGGTCATGTTTGTAATGTTTATTAATGGATTGTTCTATCTGATGTGCTAGCTCATTTTATATATCATCGCTATATACTTGCATCGCTTGCTTGTTGAGAACTTCCTGTAGGTGTAAAGCTTTGGGCCAAAGTTCTCAACGGTGGAATGAAATCAAATGATTGGATCGAGGTAGGCTTCTTCCTCGTATTGTAGATTAGTTTATATAGCACATGTTGGAATTGAATTGATTTCTATAGTCATACCTATCTGTTGTGGTTTACCCTTGGCCATAGAGAGTTTTTCCCTTGTAACACAAGGTATGGAAGAGATGGGATGAGATATTTCTGAATCAGGGGAAGTATGTAGTGGAAATCTTGAAGAGGTTCAGGATGTTGGATTGCAAAGAAATGGCTACACCTATGGTATCAACTCTGAATTTGCTACAGGATATGACTTCAGAAAATGTGGATGTTACTTTATACAGGCAGATGGTGGGTTCATTGATGTACTTGACAAACACAAGACTAGATATATGTTTTGTTGTGAACATCCCAAGTCAGTATATGGAGCATCCCAAGCAGGTTCATTTGGTCGCAGTAAAACATGTGATGAGGTATCTTAAGGGTACATTAGATTATGGTCTCAGGTATGTGACAAACCATGAGTTTGGGTTATATGGATATTTATATTCAGATTGGGCCAACATTATTCCTGATTGGAAGAGTACTTCAACATATTGCTTCAGTCTAAGATCTATTATGATTTCGTGGAGCAGTAGGAAGTAGTTATGTGTAGCACTCAGTATGGCTAAGGCTGAATATGTGGCAGGATGTGCAACATGTATATAAGTAGTCTGGCTTCAGAAGCTACTGTATGGGTTATTTGGTCTCAAAATAGAGGTGACCTGCATTTGGTGTGGCAACCAAAGTTGCATGAAGTTGTCAGAGAATCTGGTGTTCCATGAGAGGTTGAAGCATATTGAGATCAAATATCACTATATCACGGATATGGTGTAGAGGGGAGCAGTGAGGCTCTAGTACATGACTACCGAGGAGCAGGTTGCAGATGTGTTGACCAAGCCACTATCGAGGATGAATTTCAAGCACTTCAGGAACAAGCTTGGCATGGTCCCTCTTCAGAGGGAGTGACAAGGTACATATGCATTGCAAGGTAGTGGATGTCCTGGGGATATGTTGTAGCTATTTGAGAGCTACCCATATGCCTTGGATGCATTTTTTATGATCTGTATTTTATGAGAACAATGAAATGAATACATATTATTAAAAGATGCTTAACACTGAATAACAAAGATACAATAAAACTGGTTTTCTATTCAATAAGGAATTAAGTTGAAACTATAAAATGCAGTGAAAAACAAGCTTGGTGGAATGGTGGCAGCTTATCTCTGAGAAGATATGTGATGGATACACTCATTCACAAGACGATGATTACAATGAGGCTTTGAAGGAATTTTTACAATAAACAAGAATGTCAAAAACCCTAGAAAAAACCTAACCCTAGGAGATGAAGCACCAAAAGTCATGCGGGCCCTGTTTGGGTAAGTTAGTACAACAACTTCCTGGGGTCATAATGTTTGCATACGATCTATGCTTTTGGTGCACGATATCCCATTGGAAATATCTATCTAAGGAATACACATTTTAGGATTGTGGTGAGCCCTCAAAACGTTGTTTAGGGCCTAAAAATGGCCCCGCAAGTCAGGGACCCGAAAACTAGGAAAAAAATTACCAAATGGAAAACTGCCAAAATGAACTAGTTGGAATAGGTGGGAGGCCACCGATATCCATATGGATCAATCCTACCCACTTATGAAGTGTAGTGTACCCTTTTCACTACCGAGGTTTTCAAACCTCTCAGTTACCATTCTATACATGAATGTTTACATAATTCATACTGGAATTATAAGCACATGCATTTAACACAATTAAACACACTTAATTCTCAGAGTAAAATATATAAGTTAATACTACAATTAAACAAGCCATAGCATTCAATAGTAACTCATTTATACAGCGGAAAACATGATACGTAAACAGCACAGTCATGCCAAATGTGATAAAAACACAATTCAGATACTTATCTTTGAACAGCTGTAGAAATCACCAACCAGGTGCAGGCCTTCCACGAACCTCCCATCCTTAGACCACACTTTTCATCAGCTCAACAGTGGGTCACCCCCGAGCTGGGACCGAGCTCCACCCCAAGCCAAGGAATCCTAGGCTAGGCTAAGGTTACAGGAAAGATAGCACATACACCTCCACCAGGAAGAAAGCTCTCCCAGGAATCTCCCACGCTCACTACCCACAGAACCTCATTCCCCACATCCCTATTCCACCCCATGAGAGTGCACCTTCTCTGTCACCTAGACAGTCCTTCGACTGCCAGTCTCCCTTACCTTGGGTTACAGGAACAGACCGGACAGGAAATCTCTGGGCTCTATGGCAGCTATAGGGTTCCTTCCAGGAGTTCTCTTCTCCCTCTGCACACTCTCTCACCTGGAGGAGTTGCTCATAGGCCAACAAGCCTCACGCAGTATAGTACTACATGGTCACAACAACCCACAGGAAACACAGACCAAGGCTTCCCAAAACAGTTCAACAGTCACAGGTCTGGACAGGGTGTACACGGTTTCCTCAGGACAAACACAGGCCTTCCTTTTTCTATAACAGGATTACACGTAGGTCTCTTGCAGACTGGCTTACATGGCTCTCGTTCAGGCAGTCGGATCGAATGGATGCCAACCCCCCTCACGGATTTCTTCATTTGTTTTATTTGCATGCACCAGGGTTGACACTTGTCACCCTGGAAACTGCATGCGTTCCATCCGTACGCCTTCCTCCCACCACTTGGGAAATCATGTCTCCTTCTAAAAGGACTTAGGATAAAATAATATGCACATGGATTTTTAGGAAATAATATTAAAATATATTCCAGGCCTAAGCCCCCTAGGCTTAGCCCCTAGGCTCAACACTCATCCCCCTTTCCCGCCTTCCAGCCCCTAATTCCTTGCCCACTCTGTGGATGCTCAGTCCCCCATCACTCATTCATCATGGTCGGTCTGCACTGGCGGTGTTTATATTTTATTAATTGATCTGCATACATACAAGTACATCAGCAGGCTCCTGGCCTTCAACACTTAGGCTCCCTGGCCTAACAAACACATAAGCCTTCCAGCTTATACAAAACTTGACTCACCATCCTATAGAAAACTTTTACAATTCATTTCATTTATCATGATCTGTAACGGGGCTCGGCCTTGGGGACACTACAATCCCCCCCTCCCTTATTTTTGGCACTATCCTCAGTGCAACTTACACTGTCTCTGCAAGTCTTACAAAATTTTTCAAAAAGATGCGGGTACTCTACCCACATTACTTCGTCATGCTCCCATGTCGCATCCTCAGGACCGTACCAGGTCCATTGGACCTTTACAAGCCCTATAGCTTGATTTCGGAGCTACTTGTTTTTCTTGTCCAATAAGCGCACAGGACGCACTTGCAGGACACCTTCTGGTTCCACCTGAATCACAGTCCAATCGATAACATGATTAGCATCAGGTACATATTTCTTAAGTAGTGAAACATGAACCACATTATGTACAATCATAGATGCAGGTAATTCAAGCATGTATGCAACTGGCCCAATCCTTTCCAAGATCTCAAATGGCCCACAAAATCTTGCTGCCAACTTGGTGCAACTTCCCAATTTCAGGGAACTCCTGTTAGCTTTCACTTTCAGGAAAACATGGTCACCCACTTTGAATTCTTTATGGGTTCTGTTACTATCAGCGTAACTTTTCTGCCTGTCCTGGGCATCTTTCAAATTCTGTTTGATTTTGATCATCTGATCTTCCATCTCTTTGAGTAGTTCAGGTCCAACTACTGTTCTTTCAGCTGGATTATCCCAACTCACTGGAGTGTTGCACTTTATTCCATAAAGTGCTTTGAACGGGCTCATCTTCAGATATGTATGGTACCCGTTATTGTAAGTGAATTCTACCAAATGCAAGTAGTCTACCCACCTTGATGTTTTATCCATCACATACATTCTCAGCATGTCTTCGATTACTCTATTTACTCTCTATGTCTGTCCATCAGACTCAGGATGATATGCTGTACTGAAGTTCAGATTCATTCTGAATCCTTTGAACAGTCCTTTCCAGAAATTTGAAGTGAATTTCGGGTCCCTATCAGACACAATTGTCTTAGGAATTCCATGCAAGCGTGCAACTTCTT
>JZKD02S2413069.1:268326-284239 GCA_000966675.3 Picea glauca
CACAATTTTTTCCTTACCGCCATTGTTGGTTACTTGGTTGAGGGCCCATGCGATATGAGAGAATCCGAACACAAACCTGTGATAGAAATTGGTGAGGCCCAAGAAGCTCCGAAGCTTAGTGAGTGTGGTTAGGGCTAGCCAATCACAGATGACCTAGATCTTGGATGGATCCACATGCACACCATCTTGATCAATGATGTAGCCTAATTAATGGACCCTGTCTATGTCGAAGGAGCATTTTTCCAAGTGTGCATATAGTTTATGCTATCGCAGGCTATGCAAAACATATTGAATATGTTGCAAGTGTTCCACCCAGGTATTGCTATAGATGAGGATTTCATCCAGATACACCACTAAAAAAGTACTGGTGAAAGGTCACAGGATGTCATCCATCATCCTCATAAAATTTGTTGGAGCATTTATCAAGCCAAATGGCATGACCAACCATTCAAAAAGACCTTCTTTTGACTTGAGGGCAGTCTTCCATACATTTGTATGTTCTATTGGGACCTGGTGGTAGACATAATTAAAATCAATATTACTAAAGTATTTGGCCCCTGTGAGATGATCAAGTAGGTCATTGATTCCAGGAATCAGGTACCGGTTCTGGACTATGATTTTATTCAGGGCCTGGTAATCAATGCAGAGTCACCAGGTCCCATATTTCTTCTGCATTAGTATGATTGGCATCCCACAAGGAGATGAGTTGGGATGGATGTGTCCCTTGTGGAGAAGTTCTTATATCTACCTCTTGATATCCTCATTTTCTAACAGAGAGCAGTGGTAGACTATTCTATTTGGTAGCAGTGCACCTGGGGTCAGATCGATGGGATGCTTGACCTGGTAGCACAGAGGTACCCCGGTAGGAGAGGAGAAGATATCTGAGTATTCTTCCATGACCTTAACCACTTTCTTATGTTGTGTGGATAGATTGGCCGCGGAGGCCTTGGATGTGGCTACAATATTTCACTTACTCTGAGAGAGAATCACGAAGAAGAAAAATTTCTCAGTCTAAGAGATGACCTTCCTGCATTTCTTGGTAGAGATCAAGGAAATAGAACTAGGAGGGAGTACCTCAGGTATCCTGTACAATTTCTTGTTCAAAGTAATAATAAAACTATGAGGCCTACACTCATATATAGCATGATGTTTCCATAAATAAGATTGTCCCAAAAAAACAATACAAACTTTGATAGGAGAAACATCACACAATACCTCATCTTTGAAGGGATTGATCTCATATGAAAGTTGGCACTGTTGGCTGATGCAGAGATCGCTTCTTTGGTGGAGCCATCCAATGGTGTAGGGTTGTGGGTGCAGTGTTGTCAGCAGGGCCAACCACTTGATGACCTCTACTGATATGAGGTTCTTCTGGCTACCTCTATCAATGATGAATTCGAACGGGGTGCCTTTTACCCACATCTGCGAATGAAAAAGGCACTCACCTTATTCTAGCTCATCTGGTTCACTAGGATGGATCTTGGTGGTAGAAATGGTGGCACTAGGTTCCACATTAATGATTTGTCTTCCCATTTCTGGTTCTGAATTAGAGTCATAACCCGCATATGATTCAGAGGTTTTCACTTTGGCCACCAGTGACTACTTTGAGCGGAAATCAACGGTGTTATGCCAAGGGCTCTTATGGAAGTCACACCACTTCCTAGTATCCTTCTTTTTATTTCTGGTGTCCTTATTTGCTTGTGGCTTGGACTGATTGTTCTGATACTGTTCATATTTTCTTTGTCCTTTGTTCTATAGGTTGGGGGAACCCTTTCTTGGTTTTTTCTGTGAGGGGTTCCAAGGCCCAAATTGTCAAGTCTTTTATTTGAGTTTCTGCTCGATTTTGACAGCATATCGATAGGCTACACCCAAGGAAGAAATTTCCAAAAATTCCATTTCGGTTTGGATGTATCTATGTAGAACACCACGATACTTGAGAACCATATGTTTTTCTAAATCTTTGATACCTAGCTTGGTGCGCAGGGTATGGAAGATATTTGTGAAATCTGGCACTGCTTGGTCTCTTTCTTTCCACAATGTGGTTCATTTGGTATACAAGTCAGCATAACTTTAGACAGTGTAGTATTGTTCCTAAATAACATCCTTGAAGGATTCCCATGTGGTCATGACTATAAATAATGAGGGTTCCTCTATTTACTTTTGCTCACAAAAAGTTTCCCACCAATATTTGACATGGGGAACGACTTTGAGGAGCACAAAAGTAATTTTTTCTCTATTTGAAAAGTTATGGATAGAAAAACACCCTTCTAGTAGATTCAAAAACTTGTCTACAAAATATCTGCCTATGTTACCTTCAAATATAGGAATATCGAAGTTGATTTGTACCTTGAAGGGGGCAGAGCCTTCGCTCAAGGAAGATGCGTCACTTTTTGGTAGCCTCCAAAGGATTTGCGTGAAACTATCCATCATATCATTCCTCTATTGTGCAAGGGCTTCCTCAAGCAACATTTTGAAAGGATCTCATGTCTCATCATATTTCTTTTCTCCTGCCATGAGTGTTTGTTTGGGCATGCAAGAGCTTTTTTTCTCAAAAGAACCAAGCTCGAGACCCAATTCTCTGTACCCTAACCTCGTTGGGGACATGCATTAAGATGAAAAGGAGAAGACCACTTTGATACCACTGATCTAGATTTTATGAGAAGAATGAAATGAATATAGATTATTAAAATATGATTAACACAGAATAATAGAGATACAATAAAATTGGTTTTCTATTCAATAAGGAAATAAGCTGAAACTGTCAAATGCAACAGAAAACAAGCTTGCTGGAATGGTGGAGGATTATCTCTGAGAAGATATGTGATGACTATGCTCATTCAAAAGAAGATTATTACAATGAGGCTATGAAGGCATTTTTACAATAAACATTAATGTCAAAAACCCTAGAAAAAACCTAACCCTAGGAGATGAAGCGCCAAAAGTCATGTGGGCCCTGTTTGGGTAAGTTAGTACATCAACTTCCTAGGGTCATAACTTTTGCATATGATATTTTTTTTAGGCACATGATATCCCATTGGAAATGTCTATATCCGACTGTGGAGAGCCCTAAAAACATTGTTTAGGACCTTAAGACGACCCTGCAAGTCATGGACCCAAAACTAGGAAAACAACTGCCAAACTAGAAAAATGCCAAAATGAACCAATTGGAATAGGTGGGAGGCCACTGACATCCACTTGGATCAGGATATGAATTCATAGGGGTGCCAATGATGAGTTACAAATGCATTTTGGGGTAGTGGATTCCATGGTGACATGTTGAAGCTATTTGAGAGTTACCCACAGGCCTTGGATGCATTGGTTGTAAAGTCATGTTGTACTATGGATATCCGATGATGTGTAGATTAATATGTTCAACAGTCAATGGTCATGAGCTTGTGTGGAAACAAAGAATACCTTCCTAGTTAAGAGGAACTGTTGATATTTTGAAGTAACTAAGGAATATATTCTTTTGTATTGTATTGGTCAAACCTAGAGAAGGTTATTGTAATGTTATTATACAAATCGACTAAAAAAAAATTATTGTTTTAATGTTATCCTTATTTTAAAATTCAAAATGAACCCTCTTAGGGTTGCATCTTTTTAGGAGTCAGTTATGTGTATAAATAGAGGTCGAGTTCCTCTCATTTTTACACACACACAACTCACCTTCTCTTGCGTATTTAAAGCATAACAAAGTAGGTCTAGCACAAGAGGTCTTGGTTTCTTGGTATTTGGTATATCGGCCTTGGTTTATTTGTGGAGAGCTATAACGTGAAATTGCACTGGTTGAAGGAATCTATACTGAATATTTGGTTGTTGGGTTTTCTCCCCCACGAGGGTTTCCCAAGATATATCTTGTGTTCTGTGATTTTTTATCTTTTAGTGATCCTATTACATGAAATTGTTAATGAATTCTAAATAAGATAACTGTAACTTCTAAAATTATAACAAAGACAACCAGTCCAAGTTGCAGGAAAAGAAAGGTAGCAAAAAGACGAAGAAGGACATTGGAAAGTGGTGTGGGTTCCACAAAATCCCCTTACACAACATCGACGAATGTCACTCAAAATAGTCATTGGTGGCCAAGATAAAAGAAAAAGAATCATAACTTGACTCAAAATCTAATTTAGATCACAAAAAGGGAAACAAATCGTCAACGTAGAACCCATTTCTACCATCATAGTCACAACAATCCAACTAAAAGAACTAGAGGAGCCTGAGGAGGGGGATCACCTCTTTCATTCACATATGTGGGTGAAGGGGAGCCCACTACATTTCATTGTTGACAACAAGAGTTAGAACCTGATCTCAGTTGAGGACATCAAAGGAATGAAACTATCAGTAATGCCACACCCCCAACCATACACCATTAGATGGTTGAGCATAGGATGAGACATCCACGTTAGCTAGAAATTTCTCCTTCCCTATGACATCAAGCCCTTCAAAGATGAGGTATTGTGTGATGTTTCCCCACTCAAAGTTTGTGATTTTATTTTAGGAAAACTATATATTTGGAAATGTCATGATGTTTATGAGTCTCGACCATCCAGTGTCATTGTTACTTAAGGTTTTTATCTCTACATGGTACCAGAGGTAGTTCTGACTACTTCCATTTCATTGATCTCGAAAAAATAGTGTTGCAAAGTAGTCTCTCATACCATAACATTTTCCCTCTTCACAACTCGGTCAAAAGGTGAACAAAATGTCTCTATGACCACCAAATCCTTTGCCCAAGACCTTTCTATACATCAGAAGCAGGTCGACAAGATTGTAGAGGAGCACAAAGATATGTTTTCACCTATAGGGGTACCTCTGCACTACCAAGTCAAGAATTCCATTGACTTGGTTCTCAGGGCTCCCTTAGCCAATGGTCCAATATATAGATGCTCCCTTCTAGAGAATAAGAGTCTTCCATATGTTCAACATAGCTCTATTGTCCATGACCCATTTTAGGTGTGCTTAGGGTTCCAACCATTATCCCCCATTGATATAGCTCTTCATGTTACATATTCACTGGCAGATTCCTCCGACACTCATACCAAGGAATATTATGCAACTATATTTTTTGAATGGATCCAACACCTCCAACAACAATTTCATGACATCCTTCAACATGATAATGCCAAGTACAAGTCATGCAACTACTTCAGCAAGGAAACCACCACACCAAGGTTCAGATTCAACAAAATTTTCCCTATATCTCGAGGGAAATTGACGCAATGAGTACCATTTCTTCCTAAGGGGGGAGGATTGATCCAAATGGATCTTGGTGGCCATCCACCTTTTCCATTGAATCAATGTTTTTGAGCTTGTGGCTTTGATAAACCATGATATTCACCCTTTTTATGGGGAATGCAATGTAATTCCATCTCCATATGTTAATTACATCCATCATATGTACATTCCTACAACATTAATGCATGGGATTCCATTAGAAATATGTAGCTAAGAACTCATAGGATAGAGTAGTATTGGGATGGGTGACCTCCCAGAAATTACTAGTGTTTTACATGCCTATGAAAATTTGTAAACATGGACCAATTTATCCCACATGCATAATGGAAATTATTCTCCTCTCACTCTCTCATATATAATCAAGGTGAATGAGGCACTTTGAGCATGCAATGGAGTGTGATGTAATGCTTATTGTGAATGAGCATAGTCAATATTGTTTTCTCTTCAGAGATAAGATACCACCATTCTAGCCAGTTTGTGTTCTACAATGTTTTTCTATTTATTCATTAATAGAAGTTGAGTTTCATTGTATTTTTGTGTTCTCTGCTATAGTTTTGTTCATATCTCATTTCGTTCTCAATGTAATATGGATCAAATAAATATTATATTGGTTTCTAAAATCACTCCTATCCATCATCGTGAAATAAGTGGCCACTACCATGCCTCAAAATGAAGACGAAGCCATTACCAAGGCCCAACAATTTGATTTAATCTACTCACAATCAAGAATCATACCTCTACATGGTTCTCTTGTATGCCCCTTTCCCCCTACCATTGTTCAAGAACGACTGGGAGCATCACATGCAACTGGTGGACTGATTAAGTCATTAGCCCAATTCAACACTTATGGTCAACCCATACCTTCTTATGTTACTACCTAGTATCTAAACCCTTATGGAGGAACCCCACACTATACCCCTCCAGTGAGTACACCCTATGTATTTAGTCCCACATTTCCCTCTTACCCCCCACAGATACCTAGGGGGAATCACTCTACACAATCCATCAATTCTATGCACCAAGCAAGTATGACAATTCAAGGACAAACACAAGGGTTTTCATACAACCCAAGTAGTGGAGGAGGACCCTCCACATGTTATAACCCATATGGACCTCCCCAACAAATTAATCCATACTATCCTTTTTCTGGTCCCCCACATCCCACTGCCCCACCACCATAAGGGAAGTTGCAGGTAGGATTCAAATTTCTTCAACCCTCACCCATGTAGCAGGTTCAAGCCTTTGAACAACTTAACATGGTAAATTTGACTACCCAATGAAATAATTACAAAAAGAAAGGAAAGAAAAAAGACAACACAAACCAAGGATAGGGGGGAAACCCCTATTAAAAAAACCATCCACTTGGGGGAAATTCCAATCCTCATAACCAAAACCAAAGTACAAGAAACACCAATGGACAACAACAACAAGGAAAGAAAAAAAATATTAGAACAAACTTTCCTTATGCATTATGTGGTGAGTATGGGCATTACACTCACCATTGTTCCTAGATCGCCGAGTACAAGTGAAATAAGGAGTCAATGAACGCATAGTGACTCCCTTCCGCCCAGTTTGCCTTACAATTTCCACAAAAATACCCTCAACCACAAACACCAGTGGTTCTACAGAACCCAATGCCTCATCAGGGAGTCATCACCACATAGCAACAAGCGGGTCACCCTACACAACAAATGGGTTAGTACCCTCACCCAAGACAGGCTCAAAATAACAATCTTGTAGACTATAATATCCTCCCTACAACATAGGAAGAGATCCTCCTCCAAACTCGTAGACATCAATACAACATGCCTCCCAATTCTAGTCCAAACACTTCATAAGCACCCGAAGTACAAGTAGGAAAACTTTCGATGATCCCACATCCCAGTAGTGACCCTGCCCCACATGTACCATGAGCACCTCTAAGGTGCAATGTGCATAACCCATATGCTAGGGAAGTTCACAACTATATCCTTGTTGACGGTTTGGATCAATTTCTCACAACCATGCATGTTCTAGAATTCGTGCTAACATGTCCTTCATAAAGGAAGGCCTTGCTATCAACATTGGGGACAGTCGACCTGTCAAATTCCCACCTCATTATTTTTCATTTGGATATCTCAGAGCCATGAATTACTTGGTTGGTAGAATTCTATATCCCTATTACAATCTAAAACATTATAGTTCATAGGTGCATTATGTATGAAGGTGCATCCACATGCATAATGTCCAAAGTTGTTTGGTAGAAACTTGACTCCCTTGAGCTCACCCTTCAGACATACGATGGCCACCCATCTCAACCCAAATTCCTTTATCAAAACATCCCCATCGAGCTAGTGGGAAAAATAGTTTTGATTGACACTGAGGTCATAGACACCTCCTTGGACTACAACATCTTTCTCAAGTGTAGTTATATGTAACCCATGAAAGCAATGGCTTCATCTATATTTTGCACCATGATATTTACCCATAATGGGAAGATTGTGACAATTTAACATCTTACACATTACGAGCCTCTCCTTTATACAAATGTAGATAATACCCTTCCCCTCATAGGGGTGCATCCATATATTTCACCAGTTGTAGAAGTGGGTCCAGGATTTTTCAAGACCTGTCACTTCTACACACTTATCAAGGAGACCCACCTCTTCTACCTCCCTCAGGTTTTTCCCATGTGTATGTGATCACCTCGGTCATGACAGAACCTAAAAATTAGTCCCCTCCTAAGGAAAAAACACCTTAGCTTAGCTATAAGATATCTAGCCAAGAATATCCTCAAGAACCTACCCCTATGACTAATCAACCACCAACTTGGAAAAAGCTCCATCAAACCTTAACCCAAATTTCATTTTTCTACCCACCACCAGGATTAATGTATTATCAATTCATATATACCCTTACCCTTCCTAATATGGTACTATCCATCCTTGTTTGGTATCTTGACCCACTGTCTATGCTACCTATACCATCACTTCCCCCCAAACAACTACATTATCCATGCAAATTATGGTTCAACCGCCTACACCTCAATTTCGTCACATAGCTGGTAGAAAAAATACTAGCACTAGGGGAAAAAATAGGAAAGTTGGGGGCACCCCTCAAACTAATCCCAAAGTTCAACCCCCATGTGCACTCTGTGAGATGTCAGGTCATCCCACTAATTTATGTCCCACCCTTCTAGAATTATAAAACCTAATTCATCTCCCCAAGGATGCACCATTACTTCCTACTCTGGTAGGTACAACCAAAAAAATATACCAAGGAGACTACCACTACGCACAACAAAACTTTGTGTACTATCTTCACATGCACCATATGATTAGAATATTGCCATTACACTCACCACTGTCCTAGACTACAAGATTTCGGGAAACATTGGTAGTTGTTCGACAAACATCCCTACCTAAACCTAACCCACTAGAACCATAAATGATGACACTTCGGTAAATGTCATTGATAAATGCACTATATATCCACTTCGGTAAATGCAAGTCGAACATGCCCATACACACTATGTGTTTAAATGGACCATTTCACTTATATGTGTCCTTTAATCATCAAGTATTGGTTTAAATGGACCATTTCACTTATATGTGTCCTTTAATCATCAAGTATTGCACCCATAGAATGAATGACATTTGTAACCTTTGAGAGGCCCTCCATTCTTTAGGGTACCTTATTATTTCAACCACCCCCTAGGGTGATTCCACCACACCTAATCCAGAGCATGAGTTTTTACCTCTTTCCAGGCATTACCTACTAGTTCAGTTATGTTTGGAGACCATTCCTCCAGCCCCACCTGATTCACCGACAATTCGTCGACAAGATATTATCCCTCCTCTTGGGGAGCACGATACACACACTTGTGGACAAATCTGGTATCTTATTCCAGTGAAACATTCCCTTCGATCGAACCAACCATTCCTATTGAAAACGATACCAACGCATCACAAACATTATTCACTTACCCTCCCTCAACAATACAACCTCTACAAAACTGAATGTTATGTCCAACATGTGTGAAACATTTGGCACCATCACACCACATTCACTTTCTCATAACTCTAATAATCCTTTCTCATATTATATATTTCATTCAGATGAAGACATTTTAGAGGCCATGATGACACCTGACTATCCCTGGGATGCAATGCACCATCGGTCATTCTTCCTACCATGAGATGATTTTAAAACCATGAATTACACCAATGTCTACATAGTAGAAACCAAATACTTCATCGCTCCAGGGCACATCAATTGGTTCAAAAACCCAATCCCACCCCTAACACTTTTGAAGAAGGAAACATGGCCAACATTTCCCCCACTATTAAGGTGAATATTTCCATCAAAATCGGTGTCATTTAGGAAATCACCCTCGGCTCCATGTGCTCCCCTCAAGAAGTCACTACCTACAAGGCTCTCTTTCAAGAATATCAGGATATTGTTTCCTGGCCATACACAAAAATGTCAGGTCTTGACCAAATCACAATCAAGGATGATTTTAAAGATGTAAATTTATATTAAAATGTAGAAACATGGGCTAATATTAATAGTCCTTAATATACAAAATGTAAAGTGTTTGGCAATATTTTTGTAAAAATATTCAAATTTCTAAGGATTTTATACACTTTATATAAAATTTTGGCAATTTTTAAAGTAAAATAATTTTATTCTATGGAACTTGGGAGAATCGTTTTTAGAAAAAATTTAAATTGGAAAATCTTTTTGGGGGAAAAACCATCGAAAATTAGATCATTTGTGAAATTTATCCCCTTAAATCATCTATGATCATCGACGAACATCGAATCAACACTTGGAATTATGTTGCACATGTTCGCCAAAAGGAGTGACATTTACATCCTTCTAAATCCATGGCTATCAAAGCCGAAATTGACAAACTACGCACTACAAGGTTCATATACCCCATTGCATATACTTCATGGGTCTCTAACCCTGTTCCCACCAAAACACATAGGGAACCATTCGTGTCTACACTAAATTTCAAGACCTCAACTAGTTATGTCCCAAGGACAACTTTCCTACTCCATTCATTGATCAAGTCATTGATGCTTGTGCCAGACATGAAGCTCTATCTTTTATGTATGGATTCTCTGGATACAAACAAATTCAAATCCACCATGCAGATCAATACAAAACTCCATTTACCACCCCATAGGTGATCCAGGTGGATATCGGTGACCACCCACCTATTCCACTGACTCGAAAAACAGTTTTCCACCTTGGTAGTTTTTCGGCAATTTTTCGGGTTCCAAACTTCCAGGGCCGTTTTGAGGCCCTAAACGAGGTTTTTTGGGGATTTAGGGCCCATGTGATTTTTAAATCCACTAACCTAATCCAATCCAAAATCGCTCTTCTCGGAAATACCTTTCCAACGGTGTATCGAGTGCCCCAAACAGAGATAATATGCAAAAATTACTCCCCCAGGAAGTTGACGTATCAACTACCCCCATCAGGGCCCGCAAACCTTTTGGATTTTCATCTTCCGAGGTTAGGGTTTTGTATTTTACTTATGTTAAAAATACCTTTGGGGCCTCATTGTAACAATCATCTTCTTGCGAATGTGAGTATTAGTCACATCTCTTCTCAAAGATAAGCTACCACTATTCTAGCAAGTCGTTCACTCTGTATTTTTACAATCTTTGTACATTTCACTCATCAATATAAATTGTGTATTATTGTATCTCTGTGCTTATGGTTTCATCTATGATATATTTTTGTTATATTATTGGATATCCGAGATATATATGTACATTTCTTTATTATATCTCTGCTCTCATTTCGTGCCAAAAACAATCTGGATCAGTGGTATCAGAGCATACTTCTCTTGATCATTTTTCAGTGCATGTCCTCGACAAGGTATGAGTATAGAAATTTGGGTATTGATATTGTCTCTCTTGAGGACAATCTCTCTCTCATGTCCAAAAAAACCTCCATGGCATAAGAAAAGAAAAACAACGTAGAAGAAGATTTTATAAATCTGTTACTTGAGCAAGCTCTCAAGCGACAGAGTGATTAAATGATGGAGAATTTTTCCCACATCCTTCAACCCCTACCAATAACAACATGAACATATTCATCAAGAGACCACTTTGGAATCTCCTTTCCTTTCAAGGTACAAGTCAATTTTTATATTCCCATATTTGAAGGCCAGATAAATGCAGATGCCCTAGAAAAATGGTTAAATCTGCTAGAAGGTTATTTCTCTATTCACAATTTTTTCGACAGGGAAAAGATCACCTTTTCACTCCTTAAGGCTCTCCCCCATGTCAAAAATTGGTTGGAAACTTATTGGGATAAAATTTCCATAGAGTCTAGAATATATGGGGTCAAGCCCACTTGGGATTTTTTTGTGGATGTGATCAAGGAACAAAATTACCCTGTTGGTAACTATGACGACCAGTACATGACATGGACCACACTACATAAAGAGAGGGTCCAAGTAGTTTTTGAGTTCACCAATACCTTCCATACCTTGCGCACCAAGATGCATATCAAATACTTTGAGTGACATCTGGTTGTGAAATACCGTGGGGCTCTACACAGATACATCCAAACTGAAATGGATTTTCTGGACTTCTCATCACTAGGTGTTGCTTATCGATATGTTGTTAAAATCGAGTAGAAATTTAAGCACCAGAACAAGAGGGAGTTTAGGTCTACAAATCCACAACAACCAAAGTATGGTAAAGATGGCCCTCACAACCAACCTTCAGAAAACCAATCCAAGCCACAGGAAAAGAAGGGTAGCAGAAAGACGAAGGACACTGGAAAATGGTGCGATTTTGACAAAATCCCCTGGCACAACACCGATGAATGTCGCTCAAAATAGTCATTGTTGGCCAAGATCAAAGATAAGGAGCTGAACCTTGATTCAGAATATGATTTAGAAAATACTCGTAGAAGACATATCATCGACACAGACCCCACTGCTAATGTTGCGACCACAACAATTCAACTAGAAGAACCAACAGATCCTGAAGAGGGGGAGCACCTTTTTCATTCATAGATGTGGGTGAAGGGGACCCCACTTCATTTTATTATTGATAGTAGAAGCCAGAAGAATATCATCTCAGCAAAGGTCATCAAATAGTTGGGATTTTCGACAACACCACACCTGCAACCATACAATATTGGGTGGCTTCGCCAGGGATGTGATCTTCGTGTCAACCAACAATGTTGATTTTCATATGGCATCCATCCCTTCAAGGATGATGTATTATGTGATGTTTCCCAACTGGATGTCTATGATGTTCTCTTGGGCCAACCATATATGTGGAAGCGTCATGCTATCTATGAGTCTCGACCCCGTAGTGTCATTGTTAATCTATGGGGTCATCCCTACAGGATTCCATAGATAGTTTCGACTACTGACCCACCTAAAAAGTGTCGCAAGGTAGTATCTCATACTACAAAATTCAACTTCTTCAGAGTCTGTTCAAAAGGAGAACAAAAGAACATTGCAACCACTGCAGCCTCATTCCAAGCACCTTTTGTCCAGCAGAAGCAGGTCAAAAATATTGAAGAAAAGCACAAGGATTTCTTTTGCACATAGTCATCTCATTGATGGGTGTTCTATATGCACTAAAAACACAGTAAAAACCCTTAATTAAATTGTCAACCTGGGATAAGTAAACTTAGAGTTGTAGAAAAATATATGCCAAAGGTAGAAGGTTGGTAGGAGTATAATCTAACTAAGGAAGGCAGCTATATACAGTTAATCTATTCAAGCAAAACTATCTAATGAGAAAACCCTAGTAAGCAAAATGAAACTAGGCAACCTAAGTACTTTTGGGCCAAGGGTTGATGGATAGTTCCTAAGAAAGCAAATGAAAACTCTATGTAAAGCAAACTAGTTTAACGATAAGCAAAAGAAAACTACTAAGCATAATAAGCAAATAAGAAAAGAAGACTATTTTAACTTTCCAACCTACATTCAATGAGAAACTACCCTATGAAAGAAAATAAATTAGCAAGTAAGAAAAAGCACCTATCTAAGCTATTAAAGAAAATAGACAAGTAAGAAAAGACACCTAACTAAACTACTAAAGCAAAAGACAAGTAAGAAAAGGCAACTAACTTACCTACGAAAGCAAAAGACAAGTAAGCAAAGACAACTAACTACTGCAAGAAAAAATTCTCATTGAACAACTATCTAGCCTAAGAGGCAAGTGGACTAAATGCCTAATGCAAAAATATTTCTCTTGCATGAAAGGAAATTTAAATGCTCAATGAAATGCATGAAAGGAAATCTAGTCTATTGAGAGAAAGAAAGACTAACAACTAATTCTTGAGCAAACTGTTATCTAATCTATCAAAGCAAACTTTATCTATCCTATAGCAGAAATAAGACTATTTCCTAAGAAGGGATGATTTTAAGGATGGAAATTTATTTTAAAATGTATAAACCTTGGCGAATCTTACTAATCCTTCATATGCCAACTATAAATGAATGGCGATATTTTTGTAAAATTATTCAAATTTCTAAGGATTTTATATAGTTTTTATAAATTTGTGGCGATTTTTAAGGTAAAATAATTTTATCCTATAGAATATGGGCGAATCATTTTTAAAATAGCGAATCTCATTTTTGGAAAAACCATGGAAAATTAGTCCATGAGCGAAATTTAGCCCCTAAAATCATCCTTGTGAATCCTAAGCTATGAAAGCAAGAAACTATATCTATGAAAGCAGGAAAATTATTCTTTTAACTTATGACAATTCAAATGTAATGTTGGTGGTTGTGTGAATGCCTTCGGTGGTGACAAATGATATCTCTATGACACTTGACAACAAAGGACAATTCCAATGGTATAAGCTCAACACTAATCTCGATGGAAAAATGAAAAGTGTGGAGTAAACAATCCAATGAAAACTTAGCCATGATAAAAGTAATGTTAAATACCCTTCATATTCATGTATAAACCATCAACAACATAACGAGATCATCATTATTTAACTAAGAAATTTAATTTCATTTTAATCTACGAAAGGAAATTGTGTAAAAGAAAACTATGTTATGTCTGTTGGATTACTGAGAGGGGGGGTGAATCAGTAATAGTGTAATTATAATCCTTTTTCTTCAAATGTTATATAAATGTAGAATTATTATCCAATAATGAGCAGTAATACATAAAAAATCACACACATATACAGTACACCAGTGTTTTACATGGAAACCCAAATCGGGAGAAAACCACAAAATGCTTTTTCTTATATGTCTTGAAGAATTACATTCATTGGAAGCACCAACTTCCTTTTTTCTCCAACTACAACTGGAAGGAGGCTCCAACCCCCTAGTTCTCAGGCTACAACCTGAGAGAATCTCCAACTCCCCAATTCTCTGGCTACAACCCCCAATGTTATTCGGCTACAACCGGAAGGTGGCTACAACCACCTTTCCTTGCCTCGTCCTGCCACCCTGAAGTAGAATTATAATGATGGAACCACTGTCACACTATCACTGTGAGATATACCGCTGTAAACATGTACCAATAAATCTGAACCATGCATCATAATGTAATCAACCTGTACCATAAACAAGTGCATCAACCATGCACAAACCTGTAATCAACTTTTACCATAAACAAGTGCATCTAACCATGTACTAAGTATGTACCAATCATGTGTCAACTACTCATCAACTATGACTCATCAATATGTACCAACATCATCAACTACTTGTCTCAACCATGTACTCAACATTAACCACAACCAAATTCCCTCGTCTATTTCATCATCCAAATCTCAATTGTAGCTCTGTAATAGACCTGGTGTATATGATCACATTCCTGCAAACCTTCTTTAACTTTAAAAACAAGAGACTAGCATTTTCATCAAGCTTTTCTTTAGTCTCACATGCCTAGTTTTGGATTACTCAACAATCCTAACTTGAAGTAATCATAAATTTGAACCTGTAATGTATAAAGATCTGAAACTGATACACAATGTTCTTCAATGTGTTTAATGCAATTCCTCCAAGTTTCACTACTTGGAACCTCTCAGAAAAAGGAGTTATAGCAAAAATGGCATACCTTGTTGAATTTTGTCTTATTCTAGTGATCTACCTTGTAGAGCATGCCCCGCACAAAATATTTGATGAAATGATCTGAAAATGTTAAAAAAAATACTACAGACTGTACCCTAACCAAAAAAAAAAATTCTCACTGAATTTGGATCTGTTATGAAGAATTTATGACGTTTTTACCCGAAATACCTGATTTTGACTAGTTTCAGGACTGGCCACAAACCCTATTTTCCACGGAGTGTAACTCCCAAAATAAAATGACCCACAAGCTGATTTATTTTTTACAGATACTTGGATATGTTTTATCACTTGCATATCCATTTCACAGTCTGAATCATTATATAAACAAGTTATAATGAAAATGTTGAGATGACTTGTAAATAACATACCTTAGAAAACACCATCAAAAGAATTTATCCTTCCTTGCATTTTAGCCTTCTTTTCTTCACCTTCACTTAGAATTCTGGTTTAGATATCCTTGGTTACCTTAGACACATATATATATTCAATATTATCAAGTATTATTCAAATGAGAGATCCTTGCCTCTTATTTATACTCTCCAAGTAGCTTCCTTAAAAACATCTTCTAGGTCACTTGGCCCACTTTCCTTATTTTAGGGTTGGGTCCACTTCTAA
>JZKD02S2413069.1:306348-322401 GCA_000966675.3 Picea glauca
GAGAACTATCAATGTTTGAAGCTTCCTCCATCCTTGCAAGATATCAACTTCAACACAAAACTTGCACAATAATACCAACAACTAAATCTCTAGCTATCAATGGCAATCACATGAGCAAAACAAACTATGCTTTGATACCACCTGATTTGAAAATAGGGGGCTGACTTGTTATGCTATGCAACCACCCTCTATTCCATTAAAATAAACTTTTCAGGACCTTGCTCAATGTCTTATTTATGCAAGAGGTTTTATGTGTCAAGTTCATGCTTCTTTTAAATGTTTATGTGTGAGGTCTTTGTAAAGTTAAATATGTTTTTTAAATAAATACACAACAAACATATCTTGCAACAAATATAACCAACAAACTCACAACAAAGACAAGATGATAAAGGAGTTCACCCCCAAATGGGCTACATTTCCTTGAGCCTCCTTCAATGGACTAAGCTCTCTGGGATTAGTTTTTCAAAGATTCTTTTACAAGATGCTGCTCAACTCCAATGGATTTACAGGCTGTACCATTGGGTTCAAAATACATAAAAACCCCCAAAATGACGAATGGAACTCTAAAAACAGACCATGGCTCATCTGGACATGACCTCTTCTACATGTGGCCTTGAGCTTCCCTGAGCTTCCTTGTGGAAAAACACCTGTAAAAGGCCTCAAATTTCTCTAAAACCTATCCCAATGTGTTCAGAGCATAACAATTAGTCAAAAATGTCTATTCAATCACATAAAACAGACTTGGGCTCATCTAAGCATGACCTCCATCAATGGAGGCCCTAAGCTCCCTAGAGTTCTCTGAAACTTCAATGGTGAAAAAACTGCAAAAGAAGTCTTCAAATTCCTTTGAAAATTGTTCCAATGGATTCAGAATGTCCAAAAACCCCTAGCTGGGATTTTTTGGCACCTCATTTGGCAAAAAAAAGAAGATGATAGGACTCTTGCCATTTTCCTCCTTCAAGCTTGTTGTCTCTGGTTCGCCAAAACGTACCTTTGTACGTCCAACCTAGCACACATGCTCATTTTGTGATAAAACCTAGCACCGAGTGCATAACCGAAAAATGGGTGCAATTGTAGAATGGTTAACGGAATTAATCCCCCTAACCGCATAGGCGTGGGGCGCATGGGTCATGCGACCTCATTTCCTGCACAAAAAGGGCTAGGTTGCAAGCCAATGGTTAAGCGCCAAGTTTTCAAATGGCCCAGGGCTTTGAACGCATGCGTGCAGTGGTCATATGGTTATGTATGTGAAAGGGGGCTGGGGCTTAGCCCCAGCCCTATTGGCACGACGGACTTTGCAAAGACTTTACATTGTGGTGGAGGTCCAGGGTTCGACACCCACAGACTCTATAATAATTTTAAACAACCAAAACATGGTGCCACATGGCAACCCATGTCTGGGCCACGTGGCACCAAACCATTCGCCACAATGATGCCATGTGTCAGTAGTCTATTCATCCACATGTCCTGCCAACAATGCCTTCCACATCAACTACCACATCAGCATACAAACATGCCACGTTAGATGTACGTCCTCTGCCATGTCAGTTGTACGGACTGTACAGTCAACAATTTTTTTTTGCGTTTGGCAATTTGAACAGATCACAATATATCACTCATCCGATGTCTGTTTAAACCCGTTCAATTTGCATTGGGTTTGTGACAACGAGGGCTATGCACCCGTTCATTTTGAAACGATTCCGATCACTTTCATTTTTGGGCTAAATTTTGACCCCTGGTCCAGATTTTGATCATATTTAGAGATGAAAGGGGTAGCAGGAGAACTTGGATAAATTAAGATCCTTTTAAATCCATATTCTAGACCAATAAGACAGAGACCTTACAAGTTGAATCTGGTGTATAAGCAGAAAGTGAAGGAAGAAATTGATAAAATATTAGAAGTTGTTGTAATAGAACCTGCAGAAGAATCTAAATGGATTATCCCTATGGTAGTGTAAGAAAAGAAGCAAGGGGGAATAAGGATTTGTGTAGACTTGAGAAAGTTGAATGATTTCTATCTTCATGATCACTTCCCTACTCCATTTACAGACAAAGTATTGGAGAATGTAGGAGGAAAATAAGCATATTCATTCACTGATGGATTTTCAGGATATCACCAGATCAAAATAACACCAAAATATCGACAGAAGACTACATTTTCCACATAATGGGGGTCATATCAGTACACAATGATGCCATTTGGGTTGAATAATTCCCCTACTATTTTTTCTAGAGTAGTAGTAATTGCATTTAAAGACTTTACTCATAATTTTTTGGAAGTTTATTTGGATGGTTGGACAATATTTAGCTTAATGAAGGTTCATGTTGAAGTGTTATGATTGATGTTAGACAAGTGTAGACAATGTCATATTTCCTTGAAAATTAAGAAATTCATATTCAATGCACCTTTTGTAATTTTTCTAGGGCATGTGGTATGTAAACAGGGTTTGTTGGTTGATCCTATGAATATTGTTGTTATTGTTAACTTACCACCACTGAAGTCAATGCGCCAGTGAAAAAGTACAGTTGGTCATACATGCTACTATAGGAAGTTCATCAGGGGTTATGCATAGATCATTATTCCCATAGAGAAATTGTTGAAGAAGGACATTAAGTATCATTGAAATGATCAATGCCAACAGAGTTTGTATATCTTGAAGGAGAAAATGACAACAACGCCAATTTTGGTGTTTCGAGATTGGTCAAAGGAATTCCATGCTCATGTAGATGCATTTGCAATAGCACTTGGAGAAGTATTAAGACAATGAGGAGAAGGTGATATAGATCACCCTATAGAATTTGCAAGCAAGAATCTTTCAGTTTCAGAGCAGAATTACAACACAATAGAAGGAGAAGGATTGGCTATGGTATATGCATTATAGAAGTTCAAATATTATTTTTTAGGACAACATTTTAGGATGTTTACAGATCACTCTTCTCTTAGATACTTGGTCAATAAGCCATTATTGGGGGGAATAATATGCAGATGGTTGTTGTTATTTCAAGAGTTTGATTTTGAAGTAGTTGTGAAGCCTAGAAGATTGAATGCAAGGCCAGATCATCTGTCCAAGATAACTAATGGAGTGGAACCAAGAAACTTGGAGGAAAATTTCTGGGATGCACAATTGTTTTCAGTACAGATTGTTGCTAAATATTTTGTTGACATTATTGAATTTTTGAGTACAGGATTTTCTCCAATGGAATATAATACTACACAAAAGAAAAATCTGGTGGTTAGAGTTGCAGACTACCAACTGATTATAGGGAACTTGTATAAACTAGGAGAAGACAAAATTTTAAGGAGATGTGTCATGGAGCATGAATGACCTATCATCTTAGCAGAAGCACATCAAGGATAGATGGAGGACACTATGCAGGGAAGGCTACTACGCAAAATATATTGAGTGCAGGATTATGGTGGCCAATAATTCACAAGGATGCAAAGGAGTATTGTCAAAATTGTGATGTATGTCAGAGGGTTGGAAAGCCATCCAAGAGGGATGATATTCCATTAAGACCTCAAGTAACTTTGAAAGTGTTTGACAAGTGGGAAGTAGACTTTGCAGGACCAATTAATCCACTAGCCATAAGATCAAGAGAACGATATATCATTACAACGATGGAATATTTAACCAGATGGGTTGAAGCAACAACAATAAAGGATTGTAGTGCAGAGACTACAACACACTTATTTTTTGAGCAAGTAATTACAAGGTTTGGATTCCCTAGAGTTCTTATGAGTGATCATGGGACTCATTCTATCAATATTACTATCCATGAAATGACCGAAGAATTTGTAGATACATCATCAGAAGAGCACTCCTTACCATTATCAAGATAATGGGATAGTGGAAGAATTTAACAAGATATTGGTGAATGCCTTAACCAATATTTACAATGTGAAAAGGGATGATTGGGATTTGAAGATACCAACAATGTTATTGGCCTATAGAAATTCATGCAAGAAACTTACAAGGAAAAAAACGTTTAGAATGGTGTGTGGACGGGAAGAAATAGTCTCTTTGGAGTATTTGATACCTAGTCTGTGCATTGCAACCATTACAAATATGAAAGAAAGAGACACAACTCAAGAAATATTGGCTCAAATAATGGAATTAGAAGAAGCCAATATTGTGGTTGGGTTCCATCAGAAAGTACATAAAGAAAAGGATAAATCTTGGCATGATAGACATATTAAGAAGAATAACTTCAAGGAAGGAGATCTGGTTCTCCTCTATGACAAAAAATACTTGTAGCACCCAGGGAAGTTCAAGATGCATTGTCTAGGGCCACATGAGATAAATTATGTCACAAATGGAGGTCTTGTGCAATTGGAGGATTTAATAGGAAAGGAGATTCAAGGATTGGTGAATGACAGATGACTAAAACTGTATAGGGATAGTCAACCCAATAACCTTCAGTAGTTGCAGTGCATAGAAGGAGAGTTGTACATAATAGGAGTTAAAAGAAGAAAAAGAAAAGAAAAAAATCGAAAAAGGAAGAAAAAAAATAGAAAAAGAAGATAAAGGAAGAAAAAACATGGAAAAAGAAGAAAAATACAAAAATGATGAAGTAGATGGATAAGTGGTAGAAAGGAAATTGGATAATACAACATGCAATAGTTAGTAAGTAGTACAACAAAACATGAATACATTGTGCATTAGAGAAAGGTAACAAGACATACAACGTAGCGTGACGGGAAAAGGGAAAAAGGCGATGAGCGGAAAAGTACAAGCGCGACAGAGAATTTATGATAGGAGATATAAAATAAAATGAGAGCTAAGGATGACAAACTAAGTGTGAGCAAGTATTTTCAGCACATTCAACGAAGATTTGGAGCAGTATTTTCAGGATTTTCTAGCATGGCATCACTAAAAGTTGGAGCTCCCAGTCGAATGACAAGACAAACATGAAGTGCTACAAAGCTCGTAGAGAAAGCAACAACAAAAGTAGAAAACCCTATTCATCCAGAAGGAGTTGTCGATGTGGATGAGATCCCATCACATGTGACTGAACCAGTTAGTCCAACAATTGTCGAAGAATAGGAACTAGTAGCCGAGAAGATGGATATTGATCAAAATCTTGACCAGGGGTAAAAAATTTGCTCAATTTTCAAAGTGCTCGGAATGTGACGAAAACGGTGCCATTGCGTCCGTCTCGTCATCCTGATTCCAGTGGTATATTTACTTTCGCAAATGGAGTCCGTATGGAGAAGTTATCGCGATCTGTTTGCCGAGCCAAACAGGGAAAAATTTGATGCTGACTGGGCAGTCCGTACAGCTGACGTGGCAGAGGCCGTACAGCTGACGTGACAGGCTGTACATTCCGTATGATGACGTGGCAGTTGAGTTGGCAGCGCTGATGTGGCAGTTTGTGATTAGTTGGCAGTGTCAAATCAAGTGGTGACACGTGGCATGATGTGGACGAACGGAAAGGTGCCACGTGGCCCAATGAAGGGCTGCCACGTGGCACCCGGTTATTGGCGTTTGGTTATTGTTTGGTTCATTAAAATTTTTGTGGGTCCGCGGGGTTGTATACTATGGGATTTTGATTACATTTAATGTCAACTATTGAAACCTTTGGACGGGGAGTTGGGCCGGGGCTTAGCCCCAGCCCGCGGTCCTTGGCATTGGCCATGCGACCATGCCCTCCGTATTGGCGCGTTTTAAAATAAAGCCGTGGTTACATTACACCATACGACCAATGGTTACGGAGGCGCGAACTTACATTTCAAACAAAGCCCACGGTTATATTAATTGTCATACATATGACCAATACATATGTTAAACGACGCGCGAGGGTATTGGAACATGGCCCGTGGTTATATTCCATTGTTTAACATGACCACATATTAATATTTTGCACGGTGTTTAATTAAACCCACGGTTATATGTTATTGCATATGACCTTTTTCAATGTGCGAGCGCGCGGGTTTGTAACCCACGATTCCATTGTTATAATACATGTGACCAGTGGGCACGCGTTTTGGGTTTAGTTTTGGTTGGTTCAAACACGTACCTACCACTTGTCACATGCCTGTTCAACCATGCAACAGTTAGCCCTTTTTATGCGCGGGGAACGTGGCCACATGGCCCCATGCGCCCAACACCTCCGAGTTTGGGGGCTTTATTCCCGTTAAATATTCGACATATTGGCACCAATTGCGGGACGCACGAGGGTGCTGAGTTTAGGCACGGAAAAATGTAGAAGCTAGGTTCACTTTTCACACAGGTGCAGAATGGCGAACCAGTAACAGAGCTTGAAGGGGAAAAATGGTAGGAGGCCTAACTTTTTGAGTTTTTGGCCAAATGAGGTGCCGAAAAAGCCCAACTAGGGGTTTTTGGACGTTCTGAGTCCATTGGCACTACTTTCACAGGAATTTGAAGACTTCTAATGCAGTTTTTTAACCATTGAAGTTTTAGGAAGCTCTAGGGATCCTTGAAGCCCTCATTGTTTGAGGCATTGCTCTGATGAGCACACATCTATTTTCTAAGACTGAATAGTCATTCCTAACTAATTAATATGATTTGAACATTTTGGGATAGGTTTTAGATCCATTGGAGGAATTTTAAAGGTGTTTCTGCCTCATTGAAGCTCAGGGAAGCTTGAAGGTCACATGTAGAAGAGGTCATTACTGGATGAGACAAGATCCATTTTCAGAGTTCTAATAGTCAATTTTGGGGTTTTTATGTATTCTGAATCCAATGGTACAGTCTGTAAATCCATTGGAGTTGAGAAGCATCTTGTAAAGATAATTTGAAAAACTAATCCCAAAGAGCCAAGTCCATTGAAGGAGGCTCAAGGAGATGTAGCCCAGAGAGGGGTGAACTCCTTTATCATCTTGTTATTGTTGTGAGTTTGCTGTGTTATTTGCTGCACTTTATATTGTTGTGTATTGGTTTAAAGCACATATTTAACCTTTTAAAAGAACATTTCCTCACACATGTACATTGACAAGAAGAAGCATGAACTTAACACATAAACCATCTTGCATATTTTAACACATGAAGCAAGGTCCTGTTAAGGTTTATTTTATTGAGGTAGAGGGTGCTTGCATAGCATAACAAGTCAGCCTTCTATTTTTAGATCATGTGATTGAACCAGTTAGTCCAACAATTGTCGAAGAACAGGAACTAGTAGCTGAGAAGATGGATATGGATCCAAGGGATGAAGAACCAAACCCTAAACAACATATGGATTTGGGAGCACCGCAACAAAATAACAGGGAAGATTATGAAAGAATAGAGTCATAAGAGCCTAGGGAAGAGGCCAAACAAGTACATAAACCTATCACAGAGACAACACTACAAACATAAGAACATGTATAGGTCAAATATGTCACAACAAAAACAAATTATGGCACAGAGGAAGAAGAGGATGCACACCAAGAAGCAGGGTCATCAACTGCGACAAAAAAGAGAAAGGGGAAACAACTAGTGTAGAGGTCATCATGCAAGCATGCAAAAGTTACAACAACACTACTACGCATACCTGAAGGAGTTACAATCCTGCCTGGTATTTTAGGACATGTGGAAAAATTGAAATATGTGGACAATGACATTACAGAAAGGGACAAGTTCCTCGAGTTTGATCCGTAGGTATATATGGAGAGTAAAGGGATAAGTTCGTCAAGATTTCCAATATTAGATCCAAAGAAATGGATTACAGGGTTGTACAATACAATAATAATGAAATTATTATAAATTCCACATTTTGGAAGGCGCAAAAATGTTAATAACTACGTCAAACAATTGCTAGCCTTAGTGCATGGAGGTGTTATGTAGATGGATAGACCATTGTCAATTGATGTAGACCTGATTGTATAAATAACAGGTCTTCCAACTAATGGATAAAATCCATAGAAATACCTAGATGACAACACTAAGGAGAAGGCTATTGTAGAAGAAATGAAGAAGAAGTTTAACACTAACATGGGGTCAAGAGGGTTAATAATCAACAAGATCAGTGAAACTACGACAAGATTTGAAAATAAGTTAATGGCATGCAAACTATTGAGGAAGTGTTGCAACTAAGAAGCAACAACAAGTGTCATAGCAGCAAGGACACAGTGTGCGAAAGGAAGCTTATTAAGTTGGGCCCCATATTTATTGAATCTATTTTTGAATGACTACCAAGATGCGCAAGATTTGGGAACAAATTTCCACTATTCATGGCTAATCATACTCATATCTTTGGTGGGTTGGGGACACCCCAAATATAGTGTATTGTTCCAAAGGATTGGAAAGTGTCGTTGTTGGCCCTCGACCAAGTTTTGAGGAAACATTGGTCAAGTTTGACCACCTTTTCGGACTTCAACAGGTTGGTCGAAGATGGAACGCCCAGGTGGAGGTAAGATCGTGGGATATCACTTGTTTTATGGACCCAAAAAAGGGTTTACTAGGATTTATGTAATGGCTTATGGGATGTTGGCCCATGGGTTCTACAATGTTTTAGGCCTTTTTGTAAATGTATAAATAAGTAGCTAAGCGATGTAAGGGTATTTACTAGTGGCTTTGTGCAAGAGTATGTTGATAGCTTGCAAGGCTAAGTGCAAGTATTTTTGGGTTTCTTAGTGCAACAAACTGTGTATGTAAGGCTCTGTGCTAGTTAAAGGAGTTGGCTCTGTGCCTTGACCTAATTTTGGGAAGGTGCATCTGGTGCTTAATGCGCAGATCACCTGTCCAGTGTGAAGCTTAGCTCTACGGCTTAGTGCATAGGAGTCGATGAATGTAAGGGATTGAAGCCTAATAAATAAGAAGAAGTCATTGGTGGACATAGCCCCACACTAGGGTGAACCATGTAATCCTGTGTCAATGGTTTTCTTTGTGCTATAATGTTTATACTGTGGATCTACTTAGTACATTGAATGTTATGAAGGATAGATAGATCTATGATTTCTTAATGCTTTTTATATGTTGAATGTGTTAGATCTGACTTATTATTCTAAGTGTGATGTGTATTTAGTCATTGTTACTGCGTCAATCTGTACTTAGGGTTTGATCTGTTATGTGAATAAAGCTAATGCATTGACATTTTTTTTTCCTAAGTACTATGAAAAGTGTTGTACTCACATATATGTGTCCCAACTTGGTTACAGACACATGTGTCATGTAACCCCCTACCTCTAACTCGGGTGGGACTTCACCTGCTTCGCAGGTGTTGCCAAAAGGGTCGGTATTTAGGGTTTGTTGGTGCGTTGTTAAATTTGAACCCTATGTTATCACATAAACTTGTCAAATCCTTAGGGGTTTGTGGTTTCTACCTAAGTCTATATTTTTGTCTGTCTCTCCTTCTTTTGCACACCCGATCGTAATTTTTTCCTCTCGGCTGGTAGTTTTCTTCTATTTTCCTTAATCTATTTGCCTGACCTATTTTTCCTTGTTAGCTTGTCTGAGAAGTATCAGCCTTCAACCTTTCTATTTTCTCTAAGGTCGATCACTTCTCTCTTTACATCTATCATCGATCCTTTTGCTTCCCAGAGCCATCAGTAAGTCTTCCAAGTAATCGTTCACAAAGACCACAATTGTAAGCATAACCGCAACACTTAGAGTGGTCTAATGTGCACTCAAATCAAGCGAGCGAGTAAGATTGAATTTTAGTGGCGGAGATATATCACGTAGATCAGATTGACTGACATCAGGCGATTGGGATCATAGAGCCACAAAAAGCTTAGCATCAGACAAAGGTATGAAACCGCGAGGTCAATCCTATCCGTTGGCGCTAGGAACGAGACATGGCGTAGGATCAGTGTTTCGATGACTCACAGGATGGAACACTCAAAGAGTATATTCGTGAGAACTCATGAAACTTGAAATCATGAAATGATCTGGATCGTGCATTTCAGAAGGATGCGTGGTGCAGTTTCCGAAAAGCAGAGAAGGTCATTTTGAAAAAGTCAGAAGTCCCAAAATGTCGATATTCATCGGGGTCATCCGATGCAAAGGGGATGCGTGTCACCCGATCCGAGTGATCACAATTTCGTGACTCAAATATTTCAGCATGGAACATAGTGGAAACTCACAAAATGCGAAATCCCAAAAGCCTGGGAATCAGGCCCGCGATCACAGCCCAGGATCATATTGTTATAACCCTAATTTGCATTAGATATGCTTACTTGGCATCAGGCCATCTCATGTTACATCTTTTTCCAAGCCACTATTGAAACAACTTCTTAAAAACACCTTTTTTGAAGGCATACACACCCTACTCCCCTACTGTAAGCATGTATACACTAGCTGACCCACTACAGCCCGGTTATACCTACAAAAGCATGAAAAATGCAAAGTTGCAGATGGAACTCACAGTTTCGGGTAAGTTACCTAAATCGTTTGACTTCTCACTGTTCACTCAACCAAATACCTAGCCTTTTCTAGCCTATAAAAGAAGGGGTAGGGGTCCCATTTGAAAAGAGAAAAAATAAGAGTAAAGAAACTCTACCCAATTTTTCATTCCCCTTGTCCCAACCTTTTGCAACCATTGTGTGAAGAGAAACATATATAAAAGAAGTTGGAGTACAGTTGAAGAGGAGCCCAGGACCATATTTGAGGAGCAATGGTCGATCTCACTATTGTAAGGTATTCTTGTGAGATTAATAAAAGAAGTACTTTTCCCGTCTCGCCATATGAGGTGTTTAATGTTTAATATTGATTATATTTTGATAGAATCTCTAACCCATTAGTTCATAGATAAAATGCATGATTGGATTTCTCTGTTTGTCTGTTTGTGAATGTAGGTCAGCTTTGAGAGGAAACTTGCAGTCTAGGAGCAACTGAAAGAGAAAGGGATCTACATTGAACGTGGAAGTCAAGGTATAGTGAATTGATCCTTTTACCCTTGTATTTAAATATGAATAATGGGGTTTATGATTGGGATGATGGTAAAAAGTAGGAGACTTTAGGTCATTTCTGCATGCATGATAAAACCCTTAATGCAAGTCCATAGGATGGATTTCCCACCCACAATAGAATTGGTGACCATGCTGGGGAATCTCTAGGGTTTTCTGGGGATACTTTTTGGGTATTTTAGAAATGGTTTTATTACCTTTTTTCTGAATTTTTGCAAGAGTTTGAGTTTGTATGGATTCTAGTCTTCCATACCAGTACTCCCTACATGATTGCTTGACTGTTTGATTTTTCTTTCTAGGAATTTATAGAGGTATACGTGGCCTTCAGAAGCCCTGCCCACATATACATGTGCCCTACCTTTAGACAACCCATGTATATTCGATGGGCTTCTGAAGTGTCAGTTGCGTGCTTAAGTCCAGAATTTTTCTTAGGAGAGGCAGTCACCCTCTTTCCCTGTCAGGAGTAATCCTCCTCAGGGGTTTCCTGGATTTTTTCATGGTCTCTATGTTGCAGTCTATAGCATAGGAATACCTTCATATTATGTTTTCTTCATCAAAGTTTTCTTGAATTTTCTTTGCCAAACTCATTTTCTCTGTCCCTCAGGGACTTTGGTTTTCACTAACAATCCTGCCTGCCTGTGTTGGACTGTATTTTTCTCTTTTTAAAGCATTTACAGAGCTATACGTTCCCTGCAATATCCCTGAATGCATGCATAAATGCTCTGCATTAGAAAGCCCGCGTATATACACTAGTTGTTGTGGTGACAGTCACGTATCTGTGTCGGGGAGATCTTTTGACAGAGAAAGGAAGTCATCCTCTTACCTCTCAGAAGTCAGTATTTTCAAGAGGTCTTTTGGTCTCTGCCCTGGTCTCTATGATCACAGTCTGTAGCCTAGGTTTGACCATAGCATAGTTTTTTTTTCATCGAACAGATTTCTTGAATTTTTTGTAACAGAATCTTAGACAAATCTGTGAGTCTTTTGAGATCAGCCTTTTGAGGTTTGGTCGAGAGACTCCCTGCGATCCATAGTAGGGCCATAAGAGATTTTTGGTTTCTGTTTTACCTTCACTTTATCTTTTTATTACTTTAGAAGAAAGAAAAGGAATCCATTTTTCAATTCTCTTATTTTAAAAGAATGTTGAAATTTGTTCACTTCTTTGTTTGATTGAGTAGTTGGTTGTTTGCATTAATAATCAAGGAAAAGTTTTTCTTTCATAATTTCTTGGTTGTTTACTTAGGAAAATAAGTAGCTCATAGTCGAGCGAAATCTTGTGTTGAGTTTGTTGTTCAAAGATCTTAGAAAAAAAGTAGTTTGAAAAGTTGGTTAAAGAATTTAAAAGTGCAAATCTGAATTTGTCAAGATGAAGTTATTTTGTTTCCAGATTTTTGTTTATTTTCTTTCATCTCTCAAAACATCACTAGTTTCACTTTCATAACCTTTGAATTAATACAAGCCATAAAATTTAATGATTAATTAAAATAAACTAGACTTTATGATTTGTAGGGTCCATCAACTAGTCTAGGCTAGAGCCTTGATTTAGGTTGGAGAGGAAATTCTTCAAGGCTGCAAAACATACATAAGAGTCTGTGTTAGGGAGTGTTAAAATTCCAATATCGTGAAATTTATCTGGGACCCCCCTCTAACACATGGTCTAAACACGAGGTTTCATGCGGAAAGCTAGTGGAGATAACCCCTCCAAAGTCGGACCAAGCGTAGTGGGGAACGCATATAGAGGGCTTGTCTTGGGATTCCGTCGATTGCATTTTCCATGGAGCTTCATGGGTCTCGAATCTATTTTAGGTCCTTATTTTTCTTCCAAAACACTTTCTTTCGATACCCTTGACAGGTTTTGGGCTTGATACCTTGCTCATTGCAGTCCACCTGACTATCGACTGTACCCACCCGGTGATTGTTAACGCGCTGGAAACCTAGTTGCCATTATTTTAGGGACTTATGCATGTGACCGTGGGGGTATACCGCAGTACCTAGGATAAACATTGGGCCACGCTTTGCATATTATACCCAGAGGGTGCTTCCGTATTCGAGTTGCACTTGCACCGGTAAGTTTCTCTAGTGTTGGTTGTTGTAACTATTCTTCCAACTAGTTAGTGATTGCTTGTCTTATATCTTAGGAACTTTTCTAGTGTGTGTTGGTTATTGAATGAATAGAAAGCCCTAGTGTGTCATTGATCTTCTCACATAGTGGAGGATCAAGAGCTCCGCCCATCATGAAGGCTTCGAGGCATGCCACCATTTACACTGGAGCCCCCCCGCCGCTGCTAAGGTGAAAACTAGAACAACAAGGGTCTTTCGAGATGACTGGGTCACACGAGAATGTGTCTGTCTCCCCTCTGAGAAGAGAACACTTGATTCCAGAGGAACCCACCATTTCTAACTTCGAAACAAAATCTCTTGGTATGAACGAACCTCCGTATCCTTGTCCATCGGTGCCCATCATCGTACAAGTTCATCCTTATGAGCGCTAGACAATGTCGCAAGAAGAAATGGAAACAAGTGTTGTCACTTCTTCCGGGAATTCTCATATTCCTGCTACAGATGTCACCACAGGGGGTGTTCCACCTCCTAACCCACCATTGCTGGTTTGAGCCACCATGGTCTCAACTGCCTCTACCTCAAGCAATGGTCCGATCCCATCTTTGGTGGTGGCCACTGTTCCTTTCACACAGAGTGCGACAGGCCCTCCATTCTCATACGTGATGCCTATCTCAAGTACAAGCCCTGTACTTTCCTACTCCACTCTACAGTCTTTAGGTTTGGGGGTAGGGATCTCTAATGCTCCTCTACAAGGATCCATGGGGGGAACTTCAGCTTCCTTTAGCGCTTTCCCTTACGGAAGAGGTCATATACCTCCTTTGTCCCCTTCGCTCGACGGTGCTCACTAGGATTCCTTCTGAATGAACACACACCATAGTTCTTTTGGAGTGTTGAAATTACTAAGACAACTGAGAGGGGGGGGTGAATCAGTTGTTACTATGCTTAAACAATTTTAAGTCAATTAAACCATTTTTAATATTTCTCCAAGTGACCATCAATATTATAAAACATATGAACAACATAAATAATGAGCATCAGTCACACATAAGATATACACAAAGACATATTTTTACGAGGAAACCCATAAAGGAAGAAAACCTCTTCTTCTTCGAAATGATAGGCAATATTTTAAGTTATGTACATCATCTATAGTTGAGCACCAACTCAATGTGAGGCTACTACCTCTGTTTTACAAGCTCCAACTTGTTTAAGAGCACCAACTCTCTGGTTTCTCTAACACCCACTAGAAGGAAGCACCAACTCCCTGAAAGTTCCAGCACCAACTGGATGGAAGCACCTACTTCCACTTATACAGGCACCAACTTGCATACAGAAAACTCTGTGTTTTCCTAAGCACCACCTTGCCACCCTATTTTCTAGACACAACTAGATGGAACCTACAACTCCCAATATTCAAGAATTAACTTGAATATCAGAGGACCACAATCCTCCCTAGCACCACCCTACCTCCCTGATTATAAATAAATGACTAAATAACCAACAATACAGATATATCAATTCTTACCACTTCTTCACTGTTCTGCAATTCCTTCTGCTCTGTTCATACTTGGCTTGACTTGTTGTCTCTTTCTTTCTGTTCTTTCTCTATCCTTCTCATGCTTCTTTGATATGTGCACATTCTTCTCTCTTCACCATTTCTATTGTGTTAAGCTTCTGTTACTTATCTCTAAGATTTCTTCACACTACGCACACTGTAATTTTACCTTTCACATTTCAACTCATTTTTCAGTCATAACAACCACACTTACACAATCATTGCATATCTCCTTTTATACACACTAGCCTCATCAGTTACACCTCGAATCTCCTTGGGCAAAGACAAAAACGTCTCAGCATCTGAATCGCCAACCAATCAAGAACCATGATTCGATTTTATGCTAACTGAATCGTAACTAAACAGTTAATTGTAAAGATCAATAGTAGCCCTTCGATCAAATTTTGAATTAACAAGCACCGTTGGATTAAATCCACAAGGTCTTGCATTTATCCCATATGCCCACTGGCTATGACCAAGGACTTGATCAAAATGAGTTTCGCATTTTGTATTTCGACAATCCTGTGTCGAAGGGTCTCGACACTCCAAGTTACGATCCCCAAAATGGAGCTTAGATTCGTGCTAGCTCCTCCCTCTCATATGACCATCGGCGGTGACCAAAACCTACCCCAAAAAGCATTTTGCAAATTTGCATATCGACGCTCCTATATGAAAGGTATCGACACTCCATGTTGCAAACTCGGAAATGGAGCTAGGATTCTCTAGCTCTGCTCTCCAACTCTCGATGATGTGACCATGAGATAAGACCACTGGCTAGTCCTTTGAGCGCTTCTTTCTTTAGATCAATAGTCCAAAAATTTGATGATTCGACGGTCTATATCTTTTCATGATTTCTCATATTGTGAGTTTGAAGTGTAAGAGCACCTCCTTCCTTTGACTTTCCAGTCAGTGAAATGCCAATCGCTCGCCATGTGTCCTACTTGAAGATGGACGGTCCTCCTGCTTTTAGGATTTTGTAGGCCCGCTTCATCTTGTACGTAAATATCGTGCTCCTTCTTATGCATCCAATGATAGTTGGTCTTTGAGCTTAGATCTAATGCCTAAGATTTATTCTCTTCTACTGCGCATTACTCCTATTTGAATTCAGATCTAACGACCATCGGGGATTCTAAATGAGATCCAATGACTATTGGATTACTGAGAGGGGGGCTGAATCAGTAATATCATAATTATAATCCTTTTTCTTCAAATGTTATATCAATGTAGAATTATTATCCAATAATGAAGAGTAATAAATAAACAATCACACACATACACAGTACACCAGTGTTTTATGTGGAAACCCAAATCAGGAGAAAACCACGGAATGCTTTTTCTTATATGTTTTGAAGAATTACATTCATTGGAAGCACCGACTTCCTTTGTTTTCCAGCTGCAACTGGAAGGAGGCTCCAACCCCCTAGCTTCTCAGGCTACAACCTGAGGGAATATCCAACTCCCCAAATCTCTGGCTACAACCAAAAGGAGGCTACAACCCCCAATGTTCTCTGGCTACAACCGGAAGGTGGCTACAACCACCTGTCCTTGCCCCATCCTACCACCCTAAAGTAGAAGTAGAATGATGGAACCACTGTCA
>JZKD02S2413069.1:333359-355479 GCA_000966675.3 Picea glauca
TCATCATTATTCTTGATATAACATTTACTCCCAAAGACTTTAAAATGTTTGATTGAAGCAGGTCTTCCAAACCATAATTCATAAGGAGTCTTGTCACTATCTAGCCTGAGATGAGCTTTGTTCAGGATATGAATAGTTGTATGTATTGCTTCCACCCAATATGTCTAAGGTATATTCCTTTCATTCATCATTGATCTTGCCATTTGTTGTACTGATCTATTTTGCCTCTCAACAACTCCATTTTGTTATGGAGTCCTTGGAATTGTGTACTCTCTTTTGATTCCATGTTTATCACAGAACTCTTTGAAGTTCCATGAGTTAAATTCTCCTCCTCTATTAGACCTCACAACCTTCAATCTTTTTCCTATTTGATTCTCAGTTAGAGCCTTAAACACTTTGAATTTTTCAAATGCTTCAGATTTTTCCTTCAAAAAGGAAACCCGTGTTAGTCTTGAATAATCATCAATAATCAACATAAAATAGTTTTATTTTCCTGTACCTTCTTTTCTTGATCGTCCACATAAATCCATATGTACTAACTAGAGAGGTTTTTCTGTTGAAGGAAAGTTTTTAGAATTGAACTGTATCCGAGTAAGCTTTCCTACCTGGCATGGTTTACAAACAGAATAGTATGGCTTTGATATCTTTGGAAGACTCTTTACTTCCCCACTGCTTCTGAGCTTGATTATATGATCAAAATTTGAGTGTCCAAGTCTCCTATGCCATAGCCAACTTTCATCATATTTTCTTAAGTGGCATTCTTCTTTTTCTTCTTTTAACACATAGACATTGTTTTCTGTTCTTATTCCTTTTGCAACCAACTGTCCTGAATTCACAGACTTTATTTTACAATCTTTAGAAGTAAAAACCACTTCACATCCTCAATCATAGACTTGACTGACACTAAGCAGATTATGTTTCAGACCATCTACAAATAACACATATTTAGCTTTTCCTTTTCCATTACTCAGACTTACCATTCCTTTACCTTTTATTTTTTTTGGTGCATTGTTTCCAAAAATTACATTTCCTGATTTGTTTTCACTTAGAGTTAGAAACTTACTTTTGTCTCCAGTCATATGTTTGGAACATCCACTGTCAATATACCAGGGATTCTTTTTCTTTTGGGTTGATAACACTAGTCCACACTTATCATCTTCTTTCTTCTTCCAAACCTTGAAATTTTCAGTAGTGGACTTCAAATCTGGCTTATAATTTCTTAAGCGAAAATCTGTGGCTTTATGTCCATAGTTATGACAGACATAACATTTTGGTTCACTAAATAATACACTGTAACGATTGTTATGCTCATAACTGTTATTATGTTTGTTGCTTAGTTATCTCAATCTTTGTTGTGGTAGATAATTATTCCTTGAATAACTTGTTTTCTCATATCTACATCTTAAAGAACAAGTGATATCTTTGTGACCAAAGTTAGAATAGAAAAAACAATATCCATAGAAAAGAATTTTGTACCTGAGAAAAGACTGTCTTCTCTAAGTGGATCAATTTCTTTCATGCTGACAGTTTCTCTGATCAGTTCTCGTACTTTTTCCTTCATTCCTTCTAGGTGGTTGATTTTCTTTCTTTCTTTTTGCAGAATGGTTGTTGTCAATGATTGTAGATTTAACAAACTTTATGTGTTCCGTATTACTTGAATGATCACTACTTGATCCTTTTTCATACCCCAAGCTAGCTTTCAACTTTGGATTCTTTTGTTGATTTAGAATGGAAGTTAGTTCTTCTGAGTCTTTAATAATTGGTAGGTTTTGGTGATATAATACCTTAAACTTCTCCATTTCCTTTTTGGTTTTTACTATATCTTCTTCTAAGGCTTCACACCTCGCTTTCTTCTCTGACAACTGTTGTTCAGTATGTCTTATATTTTCTTTGCCTCTTCTAACTCCACTTTTAGTAGAGCAAAATTTTCATCAGGTTTTTCAACATTCATTTTAAATTGCATCAACAATTGTTTTTGTTTTCTCTTCTTACATCTGAGTCTGTCAATCTCTTCCAAAGAACTGATTAATTCACCTTCCATATCCACCATAACTTCTTCATTATCCATTTCACCTCCTGTGTGTTCAGCATCAAGATCTCCCATATCCATAAGCTAAAATCATTCACTTTGTCTTCACATGATGAATCACTATCTATGTCTTCTTAGGAGTTTTCATTTTTTGCACACAAACTTTTCTTTTTACTATATTTCTTGAATTTGTACTTATTTTCATCATCAGAGTTTTGGTCCTTTTTTGGGTGGGGACACTTAGATGCAAAGTGACCTATCTTACCACAATTAAATAATTTGAAGGGAAGCTTGCCTTGATATTTTCATGATCCTTTCTTTAACCTTATCACAAATTTTGCCTCAATATCATCTAAATCTGATTCAGTATTCTTGTTTGCTTTAAAAGATGCTTCTCTAGTAATGGATTTATCTTTGTTGATTCTCATTTCATATGCAGTTAGTGTTCCTAGGAGTTGATCAGTGGACATGGTCTTAAGATCATTTAGTTCTTCTATTGTAGAGACTTTTGGATTAAATTTATCAAGCAAAGATCTTAAAATCTTCTGAACCAAAAATGATTCTTCAATCTTCTCACCAAGACCCTTCATGTCATTCACAAGTGCTTCAACTCTTAAAAAATACTTGTTAACTATTTCATCTTCATTCATCTTTAGTTGTTCAAACTTCAATCTATATGTTTGAAGTTTTGCATCTTTTACTTTCTCATTTCCTTCATAGCTGCTAACAAGTTTATCCCACATAGCTCTAGCAGTTTCAAGATGCATCACCTTTACAAACTCAGCTTCAGAAAGTCCATTCAAGATAGCATTCATTCCCTTAGAATTAAATCTAAACTTTAACTTATCATCCTTGGAGGCTAGCACAACAGGCTTTGTATATCCAGTCTCTACTATGTCCCAAATGTCAGCACCTAAGGCCATTAAGTATGTTCTCATTCTAACCTTCCAGAAGGCAAAATTTGTTCCATCAAACAGCAGAGGCTTAGTGGCTGAAGTCCCTTCATGACTTGTCATATTTAATCTTACAGATCTACCTTTGTATAAAAGGAACCCGCTCTGATACCAATTGTTGAAATTACTAAGACAACTGAGAGGGGGGGGGTGAATCAGTTGTTACTGTGCTTAAACAATTTTAAGTCAATTAAACCATTTTTAATCTTTCTCCAAGTGACCATCAATATTACACAACATATGAAAAACATAAATAATGAGCATCAGTCACACATAAGATATACACAGAGACAGATTTTCACGTGGAAACCCATAAAGGGAGAAAACCTCTTCTTCTTTGAAATGATAAGCAGTCTTTTAAGTTCTGTACATCATCTATAGTTGACCACCAACTCAATGTGAGGTTAATACCTCTTATTTACAAGCTCCAACTTGTTTGAGAGAACCAACTCTCTAGTTTCTCTAGTACCCACTAGAAGGAAGCACCAAATCCCTGAGTGTTCTAGCACTGACTAGATGGAAGCACCTACTTCCACTTATACAAGCACCAACTTGCATACAGAAAACACTGTGTTTTCCGAAGCACCACCCTGCCACCCTATTTTCTAGCCACAAATAGATGGAACCTACAACTCCCAATATTCAAGAATTAACTTGAATATCAGAGGACCACAATCCTCCCTAGCACCACCCTACCTCCCTGATTATAAATAAATGACTAAATAACCAACAATACAGATATATCAATTCTTACCACTTCTTCATTGTTCTGCAATTCCTTCTGCTCTGTTCATACTTGGCTTGACTTGTTGTCTCTTTATTTCTGTTCTTTCTCTATCCTTCTCATGCTTCTTTGATATGTGTACATTCTTCTCTCTTCACCATTTCTATTCTGTTAAGCTTATGTTCCTTATCTCTGATATTTCTTCACACTACGCACATTGTAATTTTACCTTTCTACATTTCAACTCATTTTTCAGTCAGAACAACCACACTTACACAATCACTGCATATCTCCTTTTATACACACTAGCCTCATCAGTTACAGCTCGAATCTCCTTGGGCAAAGACAAAAACGTCTCAGCATTTGAATCGCCAACCAATCAAGAACCATGATTCGATTTTATGCTAACTGAATCGTAACTAAACAATTAATCGTAAAGATCAACAGTAGCCCTTCGATCAAATTTTGAATTAACAAGCACCATTGGATTAAATCCACAAGGTCTTGTGTTTATCCCATATGCCCACTGGCTATGACCAAGGACCTGATCAAAATGAGTTTCACATTTCAAAAATCCTGTGTCGAAGGGTCTCGACACTCCAAGTTACGAGCCCCAAAATGGAGCTTAGCTTCATGCTAGCTCCTCCCTCTCATATGACCATCGGTGGTGACCACATCCTGTGCCACAATGCATTTCCCAAATTTGCATATCGGCCTTCCTGTGATGAAAGGTCTCGACACTCCATGTCGCAAACTATGAAATGGAGCTAGGATTCTATAGCTCTATTCTCCAGCTCTCGACGATGTGACCACGAGATAAGACCACTGGCTAGTCCTTTGAGCGCTTCTTTCTTCAAATCAACAGTCCATAACTTTGATGATTCGATGGTCCAGATATTTTCATGATTTCTCATATCGCGAGTTCAAATTGTAAGAGCACCTTCTTCCTTTGACTTTCCAGTCAGCGAAATGTCAATCGCTCACCATGTGTCCTACTTGAAGATGGAGGGTCCTCCTGCTTTCGATATTTTGTAGGCCTGCTTCATCTTGTATGTAAAAATTGTGCTCCTTCTTATGGATCCAACAAAGGTCGGTCTTCGAGCTCAGATCTAACGCCTGATATCTATTCTCTTCTACTGCACGTTACTCCTATCTGAATTCAGATCGGATGGTCATCGGGGATTCTGAATGAGATCCAAAAACCACCATTTCTCTTCATAGTTGATCTTTCCATTGCCATACTATCATTGCTCTATTGATCATGTTGATATTTTCCATCAATGAAAATCACGCATACTTTGCCTCTGTCTGAGAACATGCCAACATGGAGCAGGGAGTCAAGGACTACCTTCTCATAGCATGCCGATAGATTTGACACCATTCTCTTTGTTCGTCGCATTTGCTAACAATGATTTCTCGTCAGCTTCTCTCCCGACTGGGGGAAATCTTGGTTATGGACAACCAAATCCTATGCAGGGTATTATTCCTTCACAGGGGGCAAACCCAGGAATTCCTTCCGCACAAGGACCTTGGAATTATTGGAAGGGATCAGTTCCCTCGTCAGGGATGTCAATCAGGGGCAAACCCTTTCACAACCAATGGAACCTTGGGCAAGGTGTAGGACCTATGCCCATGGGATCGGCATGGGGTAACCCTTCCCAAATTCCTTTGAATGCAATGCATGCCCAACCGTTTACGTTCTATTTCAGGAATCAGCCAATGATGTCTCCACAAACACAGAATCTGTATGCTGGTCATGACCATGGTTTTTACCAGAACCCTGGCCAACAACCCAAATTTTCCTCGCAACCCGGTGCCAGTCAAACTCCAGACCCCTTTTTCCATGGTTATAACCAAAAACCCAAACTATCGTTCTTGGAAACCTTGGATTTTCCAGACTTGAAAAGGTTATTGAATAATCCTATCTGTCACGATTTGCATTGGCCTCTTATGTAGACCAAGTTTCCTTCAGACATACCAAAATTCGAAGCCAAGCCTAACGAAGATCCAGGAGATCATGTGACTACCTTTTACCTTTGGTGCTTGTCTAATTCTTTGAAAGACAACTTCGTATAGCTGTGTTTGTTTCAATGCACTCTCATCGGGAGTGTTGTGAAATGGTACATTGAGATCGATCTCTCAAGATACTCTTCCTTCAGTGAACTGGCAATGGTTTTCTTAAACCATTTCCAATTACCTATGAGATACGACGCCGACACAGAATTTCTAGCCAATTTTGAACAGAAAAAGGAAAACCATATCTTTGATCACATTCGAGAATGGAGACGCCGGAAGAGTTTGATTAAAGTGCCAGTCCCACCAACATTCTTTCTTGAGTGGTTCCTTAAGTCTTTATTCCCACAACTATCCAAAAACGTCACAACTCCGGGAGTGTTTTTCGAAGAGGATGCAATCATGAGAGCTCAATAGCTTGAGATGATTTTCTCTCAGTCTAGTTTACTGTATGAAATTTTACCAGATGCACCATGATCAATACTTGATAAAACTTGACAAAGAGATGGACCACATGCCGATGGTATTGTTAGTTCAGCACAACCAAATCTCATTGAATAGTTGACAAAACAATTGCAACAACTATCTATACAACACACAGCAGTTAGCCAAACCACTAGTCCAGCTGCTCCCCCTACCCAAACGTTGGATGTACACAGTGTGTAATCGACAAATCCAAAGGCCACCCAGCAGCCTGATGGAAAGAAGAAACAATGTAAGAAGGGTAAGGCGGATAAGAAACCCAATAATAATTATGGAGAGGGAAACACTAAAAAAAGGAAGTTAAATTATCAATGTAACATGTGCGCAGAAGATCACCCGACTCACCAGTTCCCTTAGCTTGTGGAGGCCCAAAAGTTATTATCACAGTAGCAGTCTGTTGTGTTAACGAACCCATTTCATCATGGGAAAAATCTAACTCAAGCCTCTACAAGCAAAGAAGGGGGCAGTCAAGGACCCCCTCCATCCTCAAGTAATCCTTCATCCGTAAATGTGTATATCATGAAAGGTGATGCCTATATATCGACTATAGCACATGACTAGAGTAAACCAAGAACCTCCAAGAAAGGTAAAGAAAATTAAATCCCATCTCTTCCTCTCCATATCAAGAATACATTGGGTGAAACAATGACACACATCCCAAAAGGTGCATTCAAGAAAGCTTCTCACAATCCAAATGCAAGGGATGCCTAGAACTACTCTGTGGTGGAGGATTTGTCTCAAACCCCTTGTGCGATGTCTGCTTTAGAGGTCCTCGAGAGATTCCCTTCCCAGAGAAAATATTTGTTAGCCTCTTTAGGATCTATCGAGACTTGTAATCTGGGTATTATCATGCTTGATATGACTGACTTAAAACCTTGTCTCTCTTACCACGTAGTGTTCTAGATGGTAGTGGCTTACACCATGAAAAATTTTACTCGGAACATTTTCCACACAGTGGTTGATGAGGGTGCCTCGACATGTGTAATGTCTTTGGTGTGTTGGAAGGCCATTGGCCAGCCCACTTTGTCTCCATCACCTACTCTTCTTACTACCTTTGATGGTCGTTCGTTTCGACCACATGGCATCATCCCCTCTTTCCCCGTGCATTTAGGGGGAAGACCGTGTGTGTCGAGGTTGAAGTGGTCGATGCATCTCTCAACTACAATCTCTTGTTAGGAAGGAGCTAGACCTATGCCATGTAAGCAGTGGTCGCTATAGTTTTCCAGGTCTTGTTGTTTCCACACAAGGGTCGAATTGTGAAAGTTGATCAGTTGTCTTTCTCCCATCCTGACCTTTCATTGGGGGCATCTGCGGTCCCAATGATTGATAACCCTCAACCCGACATCGTCATCATAGGGGTCATTTTGTGCCCACCTTTGATGGGTGCTTTCGATTACTCGCCTCCTCAACGCGATGTTAAGTTCATATCAGACCACCATAAGGTTGAGATTTTTCAGGTCTCGTCGTTCGTATGACTTACTTCAATGATCTGTGGATTCTCCCTTCCCCATTGGCCATGATGGAAAGGATAGGGCACCATGGTATGGCCATGCCCCTGTCTGCAGTAGAAGTTGCATACTCTTTAGTCCAGCAAGCTTCCACCGACCCCGATCCGACTCCCGCACAAGAGTTAGATCCAATTCTAGAGCCTATTTGGGCTCATGGTTCCCTTGCTGATGTTGATTCTTTAGACTTAGTATTTCCCTCAGACGAAGTAATCATTGAAGCAATGACTAGTCCGAACAAACCTTGGGATGATCTCCATCACAGATATTATTTTCTCCCAGAGTTAAGAAGAATTGAAGCTGAGGAATTTACTTTGATCATGACTGGAGATAGGTCTTGTCCTATCAATCCCTTGGCTATGCATTTTGTTTATGACAAGGGTAATATGGAAACCATTGCTGAAAGAATACCTATTAATATCTCCAGAACCCCTGGCATCGTGGAGAATGTTTTCATTGGAGCTAATTGTTCCCCCAAGGAGATTCGAATCTACATGGATTTATTTAAATAATTCCACGATGTTTTTGCCTAGTCTTACAAGGAAATTCCAAGCATTGATCCAAAAATAATCGAACACGAAATCACAATTTATCCTGACGCTAAGCGAGTCCAGCAAAAGCTTCATCCGATTAATCCTAAGAAAGCAACAACTATTAAGGTTGAAGTAGAGAAACTGCTCAAAGTAGGTTTTATCTACCCCATCCATTTGACCCAATGGGTCTCAAATCCCATGTCGGTCGACAAAAAATAGGGTATGATTCACGTATGTACGGACTTCCGTGATCTGAGCAAAGCTTGTCCAAAAGATAATTTCCCCACACCATTTATTGACCAAATAGTCGATGAATGCACAGGTTGTGAGGCCTTTTCTTTCATGGATGGTTTTTTGGGATACAATCAGATACAAATCAAACCCGAAGACCAACACAAAACAACTTTCATTTGTCCATGGGGTACATTCACTTATCGTAAGATGCCTTTTGGTCTGAAAAATGTTGGAGCTACTTTTTAGCGAGCCATGTGTTTTGCTTTCCATGACCTCAAACATATAGTTGAAGCCTACCTAGATGATTTATCATCATGATCGCGTAAGAGAACTGATCGTCCCACACACCTCCAACTTATCTTTGAGCAATGTCGCTACTTCCGGATTCACTTGAATCCAAACATATGCAGTTTTTACGTGATGTCAAGCCGTCTACTAGGTTTCATAGTTTCGACAATAGGGATCATGGTCGATCCTCTCAAGGTTGAGGCAATATTTTAGTTTCCTCCCCCGTGTACAATCCTTTAGCTTCATAGTTTACAGGGAAAAGCAAACTTTTTGTGGCGTTTCATAGCAAACTATGCCGAGATCACAAAGGGATTTATTCATTTACTGAAGAAGGGTGTTCCTTTTCATTAGGATGAAGCTACTCAATGCTCTTTCAAAGCGTTGAAACGCGCCCTCACAACTACCCCTCTACTTCGAGCACCCAATTATAATAAATATTTCTTATTGTACTTGGTTGTGGCAGATTCAACCATTGGTCTGGTCTTAGTTCAGGAGGATGATTTTCCCTCAGAATATGTGATTTATTACCTGAGATGAGGCGTAGTTGGATCGGAACTCAATTATTCCCACATTGAAAAACTTGCATTTGCAGAAATTCATGCTATCCAACGGTTACGTCATTATATCTTGTTTCACAAGAGCACCGTCATTGCCATTATGAATCTGTTTCAATATGTGTTGACATGACGGGTAATTGGCGGAAAGATCAGTAGATGGATAGTTGTCCTCCAAGAATTTGACTTAGATTTTGTTTTGGTGAAATCCAAAAAGTCACTGGTTTTTGCGGAACTCATCTCGAAACTTCCGATTGAGTCAGGTGATGTTATGACCGAAGAGTCACCTATTCAAGGTGACATGTTTTTGATCACATCTTCGGACCCCTGGTATGGAGATATACTTGTCTATCTCCAGAATTTGAAGTTCCCCACCGCTGCTTCTCATGATGAGCGTCACCGTATACGCCATCAGGATAAGAACTATCTCATACTTGAAGACACTTTGTATCGTCAAGGTGTAGATTGCATCATCTTTCGATGTCTCACTCATGAAGAAGTAGAAATCATACTTAACGATTTCCACATTGGAGCATGTGGTGGTCATTTGTCTGGGTTGGCAACAACCCAAAAAATTATATGAGTCGGTTACTTCTGGCTGACATTAATCAAAGATTGTATTGAATCAATCAAGAAGTGCCACCTATGTCAGATATTCTCTCGGAAGATGAGGGCACACCCTGCTCCCATGTTTCCTATCATCATCGTTGGCCCCTTCACCAAGTGGGGGATTGATTACACTACATGCAACCCTCCTTCAACAATGGGGCACCGTTATATTATCGTATCATTTGACTACTTCACCAAGTGGGTCGAAGATATGCCAACATTCAAGGATGATGGTAAGACTGCCGCTCTCTTTTTGTTTAACTAGATTATAGAAAGGTTTGGCGTCCCGAGAGAGATTGTCACTAACCATAGAAGTCCCTTTCAGAACACAATGATGACTGATTTAACATCAAATCTTGGTTTGAGACAAGAACATTCATAACCTTACTACCCACAAGCGAATGGTCAGGTGGAAGATGCCAATAAATCTCTTAAAACCATTCTACAGTGAATGATCAATTCAGCCAAATCAAATTGGCATTTGATGTTATAATTATCTTTATGGGCCTACCGAACATCTGTTAAGACTGCAACCAATTTCTCACCTTTTTAACTTATTTATGGACTGGAAGCAGTCTTTCCTATAAAGTGCTAGATCCCGTCTCTAAAGTTGGCAGTACATTTATTGCCCGACACTTCACTGCTTGAAGAGCGTTTATTATACCTCGAGAAGCTCAATGAGAAGCGTCATGATGCGGCCTTGTCCAATGAGGATCACAAAAAAAAAATCAAGTGTCAGTATGATCGGTCTGTTTGTCCTTGGATTTTCTCTGAAGGTGACCTTTCCCTGGTCTATGACCAAGATAAGGACCCCCTAGGGGCAAGCAAGTTCAAACCCATGTGGTTCAGACCTTTCATCGTAAAAGAGGTTCTAAAGAAGGGTGCTTATCATCTGGTATACTTTGAGGGAAATTCTTTGGTGGAGCCTAGAAATGGGCTCTACCTCAAGAAGTATTTCTCATAGGTAGGTCACCTTGGGTAACTTTTTGTAACATATGTATAGTTTGTACATTTGCATTTTGTAGTTTTATGTCTTTCGGTTTTGTGGATGTGTCATTTTTTATGTCATCCTTTTCACTGTGGCATATGTTAAGTGAATCAAAGGTCTTCATTGGATTTACGGATGGCACTAGCCGACACACTCAGAGGCTTGCTTCTGCGGCTTGGGTGATTTTTACACCGCAGGCCCAGCTGCTATCTTCAGGAGGTATTTGTTTAGGTGACACCACAAACAATGTTGTCGAATACAATGCAATTCTAGAGTTGTTGTGTGATGCTTTGTCGCATGGTATTTCTCACCTCTAGGTATATTTAGATGCTCAACTGGTTGTGTCTCAGTTAAACAGAGTTTACCACGTTTACGATCCTACTCTACACCGACGGTTCCTTAGGGTACGTCTCTCAGAATGAAGATTTGATTACATTACGTATATCCATGTTCCTAGGAGATTGAATCAAGTTACCAACACTCTAGCTAACCATGTATTAGATTGGCATATTACACACATGTAAATAAAAATACACACATGCACATGTAAATAAATTTGTAAAGTAGATGTAATCCATAAGATATAAAAAGACATAAAAATCCATATATAGTATAAAAAATATCAAGTACATGGGTGGGTGCAAGCGCCTAAAAAATACATCCAGTAAAGAGTCACGAGGCTTATGCCCTCAAAAATATACAAGTAGTGCCCTTGGCACGTAAGTAGTCCAGCCTAACTAAGGACAGGGCCTGTTGGCCCTGTTATAATGATCAATGGTGTTTCCCAAACGCCGAAAAAGATGGACCCACATCTGTGGTGCCCCCACTACATGAGGCTACATAGATGGTGGTAGATCCTTGATCTCTGCCATGGGGACTGTACGAGTGAGTGAGGTAAAGTTCCACTCTACTCATCTCAACACTCTCTTAGCCTCACTGGCTGGAGGTCCCCCTACTGCTACTAGTCCGTCGGTTGCGGCTGGTGCGGCCTCTGGTCGAGGACATCGCCTGGTCCTCGCAAAGTCTGTTGGATGCACTGCTCCCACATCTACACATAACAGACACATATCTGTCAGGTACTCTGCTATAACAAAAAATGATATATACAAAAACAACATAAAAATTAAACAAATTTGAAAATAAAACTTACCTAGCTCTCCTCGTACCACTCCAGGAGGTACACCCATGTCAGGGTCCCTAGAAAAGTCAATTCTAGCATAGGGATAGTCCTCTATCGTCGAAATCTCTTGAGACCACCAATCGAAAAAATCGTCATTAAAGGCCTCAATAGTCCTTCCTCCCCCTGTTGCAACAATAGTGTCACCCATCTGTTCACTGCTAGAGAAGAGGCTACGTGCCCTTGTACAATCTCCCTCGGACTCAGACTAGGTACCCTCTCGAAGAAGAAATCACAAAGGATAGTAGCAAACCCAAAGTTTATGTGCCTCCACATCCGACACTCTGTCAATTGCCTTTTCATACAGTCAAGTAACGTAGTTTCTCAATTAACAATGGTGATAATGATCTGCCAGCTTCTATTTATAGACTTTTTGGCCCCTTTTTGTCATTTTTTGGACCCTTTTGTCATTTTTTCTAAATTTAAAATCATTTAGTATGGTTCAGGATTTTTTTATGGTTGTCATGATAAGTTTTACTTTGGGTATTGGGAAACATTTTGGAGATTTGGGTCATTTGAAAAGGTCCTTTGGTAAAAAGTTTTTTTTTCAACTTGTTGCATTTCCGTTAGGATTCCACCTCCACTTTCTGCATCTCATTGTCTTTATCACTATGCCATAGGATCGACCCCACCAAGTTGTGACACAGAACCCTCATTGCTTCTTTAGAAGTGTCATAACTTAGTGGTAGAGCTTACCCATTCATGGATGCCCTAGGTAGATCCTGGTTGCATTTTGGTGTCCATGCCGTCACTAATGACTATAGGCTCGAGAGTCCTTATCAGTTTTTACGATTACGACTTTGAGCCTCATTTGCATGATTCATTATCACTCTTGACCTCACCCCCGGGACTCCCAAAAACACAACAGGTCTTCTTTTAAGCCCTTTTCAGACCCTCTAAACATGAAAATATTTTCGAGCGATCTTGTGGCCTTTCACGCTTGCAAAACTAAAATTTGAAGTCACATCTATTCGATGGTAGTTTACCCCTTTTTCGGTTTGGATGGTCAACTGTATGAACAAAGGTATACTCTAGGGGCCTCGGTTCTCTAGAAGAGTATTCTCAGGTATAATTTTAATCCTTTTTTGGACCCGAGGGACTAAATCTATGAAAAAGATACCCCCACGGAGTCCATAGTTAATCTCTTTTCAGAATCCCTAAAATTGAAAAGATCGTCGAGTGACCTTGTTTCTTCACACTCATTAAAATGGCCTAGAAGAACATCCCATACGAAGTCCATAGTTAAGCTCTTTTCGAACTCCTTAAAATTGAAAATATTGTCGAGTGATATTGTCTTTGTCACACTCATTAAAAAGGATTTGAATAGATGTCTTTTCGGTGCTAGTTTACCCCTTCTTCGAACCGACTAGACTACCTTCGAAAAAGGTACCCCAGTGGAGTCTCCTTTTACATTTTTTTAGACTCTCTGAAAATGAAAAAATGTTGAGCTTACCTTCTCTGTGCTCGTTAAACTTACATCGAAGGACGTTATCATTGTGTCTTGTTAACCGCATTTGCATTCCTGCATCTTTGGCCTAATGTCGACTCCATGTTTCTCTCAACTGAACCATCTAAAGCATGCCTTATACGCAAGCCCTCTAGCACTTTGCCTCTGCGTCTTGACACCTTGGCTCACATAGGATTTTTCCCGAGTGTCCTTTTCCTGCATACGTCCCTTTGATCTAAGCATCCATGTATTCCTTTTGCTTGGAACTAGTATTTCTACGACACTCGATCCTCCCTTGTAATGTAGCATTCTTTTATTCCTTTTCAAGCTTTCCACAATTATTGAAAAAGACAAAAAAATCAAATATAACCCAAAAAGAGGAAGGGAAAAGTATTTTTTTTTTGTTGGCAGCACAATGAGTCACCCTTGGACAAAGCACATCCTTCTGTTTGTTTGTGAAGATCTAGGATTTAATATGACCTTAGGAAGTTGTTCTCGCTACATAGAGTTGTGTCCTCCTCCATTTGGTTATTCTTCCAAACATTTGGAGAGTTTGTGTTGCTTCTTACATCATGAACTTATACCAATTCCATGCTGCTTGAGTCTCATCATTTGTCGTGCTATTGTCAAAGGGAATTTTTTTACCAAGCCTGAGTCAAACCTTTTGCAGTTTGTCTCTTTCCCTCATGCCCAGCCATCCCGAAATCCCAATCAAGTCTTTGTTTGAAACCAATGAAACCCTCAGCCTGATCATCAATATCCTCTAGTCCATGTTGGGTATGCGTTATATTCTTTTCATGTGTGTATGTGTGGGCGCGTCAGATATGACAACTGCATCTGACGATCCCTTCTATTTTTAGCATATTTTGTTATTTTTAGCGGATTTGTAAATTAATCCTGGATTAAGGGATTAGGGTTTTGGTATCTACGATATACCTAAAAACATTGTATATATTGTATGGTGAATGGTGAAATTCGATATAATGAAAATAAGAAAGGTTTTCCCGGTTGAGGGTTTCCGGTATAAAATCTCTGTGTACTCTGTGTATGAGCCACTGATTAATTTCTATATTGCTTAAGAATCTATATCCATTTCTTTACTTCACAGGTTTAAAACTTACAGTCCATGCCTGACCAGCCGTCGAAGACCTCTGGGTAGTGAAGTCGTACACTCATATTATACTCCTACCTGAGTTTTGAATATTTTCAAGTTGTTTCTCGAGCTCTGAAGACATCATCTCCATCCATTAGGCCTTATCATCTTCTAGAAGAAGGATACTATGCATGTATATCTTCTTTTTTCTTTTTTTTTGAGATGTAGATCCGCTGTGTATTGCTCACGGCTACACTTTATATAGTTATATGACATGAATCTGCAATGTATTTGATTGGTATCCATGATTTTATTTCATCCCAAGCATGGTTATGCCCACCTCGGTGAGACAATTTTTATTTTGCAGATGCTGCCTCCCAAACTCTGGTCCCTGGGCTCACTTGTTTCGTATGATTGGTGAAGATTGATAATGTATTTTGACCATTAGATTCTCTTCTAACCTCACACATAAGGGGCATATGTTATAACCCTAATTTGTACCATATATTCTCACCTGGCATCATGCCATCTCATGTTACATCTTTTTCCAATCCACTATTGAAACAACTTCTTAAAAACACCCTTTTTGAAGGCATATGCGCCCTACTCCACTACTGCACGTGTGTATATGCTAGCTGACCCACTAAAACCTGCGTATACCTATAGAAGAATGAAAAATGGAAAGTTGCAGACGGAACTCACAAGTTCGGGTAAGTTACGTAAATCGTTTGACTACCCATAACCAGTCACTCGACCAAATACCTAGCCTTTTATGGCCTATAAAATAAGGGCTAGGGGTCCCATTTGAAAAGAGAAAAAATAAGAGTAAAGAAACTCTACCCGATTTTGCATTCCCCTTGTCCCAACCTTTTTCAACCATTGTGTGAAGAGAAACATATACGAAAGAAGTTGGAGTACAGTTGAAGAGGATCCCAAGACCATATTCAAGGAGCAGTGGTCGATCTCACTATTGTAAGGTATTCTTGTGAGATTAATAAAAGAAGTACTTTTCTCGTCCCACCATATGAGGTGTTTAATGTTTAATATTGATTATATTTTGATAGAATCTCTAACCCATTAGTTCATAAATAAAATCCATGCTTGGATTTCTTTGTTTCTCTGTTTGTGAATGCAAGTCAGCTTTGGGAGGAAACTTGTAGTCAAGGAGCAACCAAAAGAGAAAGGGATCTACATCGAACATGGAAGTCAAGTTATAGTGAATTGATCCTTTTACCCTTGTATTTACATATGAATAATGGGGTTTAAGATTGGGATAATGGTAAAAAGTAGGAGACTTTAGGTCATTTCTACATGCATGATAAAACCCTTAATGCAAGTCTGTAGGAGGGATTTCCCACCCATAACACATACGTAAAGTAGGGACAAAAATAAAGGTAAGCTCTTATTGAGCGGTAGGCAGTCGAAGCCATTCAAGGAGATGATCATGGTCATTAGATTCAGAATAGACCTGGTCGTTGATTTGAGTAAGGTCATTTCACGGGAACAAGCATTGGGATATTTGAAACCAAGGGGAGTGAAAACTCCTGAAATGCGAAATTGTGAAATTTCATATGGGATAAGCACAATGTCATGGCCCGAGGTCACATGGGGTGATGAAAAGGAGTTGCGCCAATGATCGAAAGAACCCGTCTTGGTCTCAGCAAAAGATCTGTGTGGTTTCCAGGTGTTGAGATAAATTGGAAGGAGTCATTGGCACCATCTGGAACATTCATGGGTGTCAAGCCTAGTCCTGATCCCGATGAAAGTAGTAAATAGAAATGGGGGAGGTGGCTAAAACCTCGTTTCACCCCATAAATTGAAATCATGGAAAAGCTGGCCGTGGAGGCAGACTGTCAGCCCAAAGTTCCCTTGTCAATGGATTTTCCTGCAAAGCCCATACTAATCCGATCTTGCGTCTGATAGAGGAATAAAAGTGCAGTTTGACAGAAGAAAATGCAGACATTAAGCCTCGAATATAGTGACCAGAGTGCACTACTGGAGAGAGAGAGAGAGAGAGTAGTTCTAAGTATAAATAGTTAATTTTCATATTTTTTTATGGTCGATGGTTGAGCTAGGCTCCCGTATTGTAAAGTTTTAATGAAACTATGGTTCTTCTGGTTATGTATCTGTATTTGAGACTTCTTGTTTAATGTAATACAACTTCTTTTCATATCTCTGTAAATTGTTGTGTTAGAACACTCGAGCATGGAGGATCCATTCAAGGGTAGTTATGTTTTTGTGATGTAGGTTTGATAACAGTGAAATCGTGACTGGTTTTAATTATCTTTTGTGTTTTCTTCTCCCCCAACACTGAATGACTCGGGCATAGATGATTCAGTCGGGTTGTTTTCATTGAATTGTAATGTATGTTTGATTTCAGTTCAATGATAATTTCATTCAGTCCCCTGAAACTCTGAACCAAGAGGATCTTGCCTTCTGATTTTTTCTTCCTTAGGCTATTGGAAGAATGGATGTCCATAGCAGACCCTTTCACTCTCCTCAAGTTATTCCCCCTTAATCATATTTATTGCAACTTACTGACTGAAGTTAGATCAAGACCTCATCTACTTATGCATACCAATCCAGTTTTCTAAGTTAAAGAAATATTATCCTGAGACTGCCTCCTTTAGACCACTCTTTAATTTATTCATTGTGACATGCAAACTGATGGGTATTGGGCTTACCTCTGCCACAATCCATAGGTGATTGTTGGTGCTAACATTTATGGTGCTGCTGCCGGGGATGAATTGAATATTTTCCCTGGGATTGAACGACAAATCTTACTGGTTTTGAAGGTGCATCAGAACTTAGTACATCGAAGATTGCAACTGTGCAATTAGCGACTCCATTGATGCGAATCCACTAGTGACTCCACTGTTTCAGCTATGGCTTCTAGAGGCAGACACACGAGGTCTACTTCCCAGTTGCCTTTAGAAAAACCTGAAGCTAACCCAGAGAAAATTATCAGAAAGGGAAAGGCCCTTCAAGAAATCATTTCTACTGTTGAACCAGGTATTTTTGATGATTTTCATTATCCTCTCATAGAAACTCCGATATTTGTTTCTCATTTTCCTATTATACCATTTGTTGGAGTTTCCCAAAGTTTGAATTTTGGGAGTGTTCATGTTGATTTCTCCCCTCTTGGTCTTGGATTGGAGGGACAAATATTTATCACTCCTATTTTCCATGAAATTGTACTGTGGTTTAGACCCAGGACCTCAGAAGATTTCCCCACTCTAGGCTTTACCACCCCTCCTCCTGTTAGAGTTACTGGTTTTATAGAGAAAGAAACCCCTGCTCCCTCAAGCCCTGTATCCTTTTCTTCAAATCCCCTACTATTTCCCTTTACTCCCGGAAGATCAGTTCCAACCTCCCCTATCCAAACTCCATACCCTCTTGTTTCTCATCCACCTATCATTCCTATGGCAGGTGATAATCCCCCTAGAAATAGAATGGATGCCATAGTGGCTACTAGATATGCCCCCCTAGTCTTACCTCAACCCATGAATGCTCTCCCTACTGGAGATTACCTAAAGTATATGCCCAAATTCATTGGAGAGGAAGACATAACTGTTGAAGAGAACCTTGTTGCCTTCTACAGTTATGCAGACAATATGAATATTGAAAACAAAGATGTCTAGATGAGAGTCTTTGTCTAGAGCCTTGATGGTGAGGTAAGAAAATGGTTTAGGGGATTCACCCCTAGATCTATTGCTGGGATTGAGGCTCTAGACAATGTCTTATTGAGACAATGGGGGGATAAAAAATAATTTATATATTATATCACAGAGTCTGGGTCCCTAAAGAGAAAAGAGGGAGAATCTGTTTCTGATTTCTCCAAAAGATTCAACAAAATGTACAATAAAATCCCTGCAGAGATAAAGCCTACTGAAGCCTCTGCCAAAATCACTTATGCTATTTCTTTTGACTCTAATTTATGCCTCCTGCTCAGATAAAGAAGAGATACTTCCCTAGCTCATATGCAAGATGCAGCCCTAGAGGTGGAATCTAATGTTTTGGCAGTAGACAGACTTAGGAGCAAATCTAACAAAGACAGAGGAAGAGGGAGATCTGGGGCCTCAACATCTGGTTCTTCTGCATCCCATCCTCAAGTGGGTGAATTGACTAAGATGGTGAAATCCCTATCTGTAGAGATGGAGAAGATGAAATTCAAAGGGAAGAAAAAACATAAAGCTGCCCAAAATGATGAAAATAGAGGCAACTTCAGAAGACCAAATAACACCCCTCAGATACTTCCAAGAGAACCTAGAAGCAAAGATAGGGAGGATCGAAAAATCCAGAATCCTCTTCAAAATAACCTTGTTGATGATGAATAAGGAGAGGAAGGAGAGCTTGGCCCTGAAATTCATTGTATTGGAGACACCTCCCCATTTCCCCATTTGACTCAATCTGCATATGAGGAATACCTCATAGATAACCAAATAAATGAGCTGAGTAAGGGGGAGAAGGAAAGTAGTAGTCCCAATAAATATAACCTCATGTCTAAGAAGAGAGAAGGGAAGTCTGACATCCCTGATCCATCTCCCAGAGCAGAGAATACTGCTAAAGATGCAGCAAATAGCAGCAAAGAAGAGAAAGCTTAGAACCCCCGACCAATAGCCAAATTCCTATCCCATAAGTGAGATAAATTCTGAAGCCCCCCTCCTCTTTCAACTTTGAGCATGAAATTCATAAAATCAGAATCCATGTACCCCTTTCAAAGCTGGTCAAGCATGAAGATTTCAAAAAGAGCCTCTCTAAACTATTGCTACCTGAAACCCCAAATCATCCCATAGACTCAATCAATCTACAAGACAAAACACCAGCAGTCATCTTAGGTCCTATGGTAGAATATAGAGATGATTCATCCTCTCCCTTCTATACATCATTGAACTTACATAACAAGGTGTTTCATAATTGTCTGATGGACTCAGGGGCATCTCATAATCTCATGCCCAAAACTGTCATGGAAAAACTCGGATTAGAAATCACAAAAACTTATCAGGATTTATATTCTTTTGATTTGAGGAGGGTGCAGTGTCTTGGGGTCATCAAAGATCTGGTTGTGACCTTGTTTCAGCTGCCCGTGAAAAGTGTGGTCATGGATATCATGGTGTATGATGTTCCTCCCAAGTTTGGCATGATCTTGTCAATATTTTGGATAAAAATACTTGGGGGAACCTTGCAAATGGACCTCACATACTCTACCATCCCTTTTTTTGGGTGGGAGCATAGGAGACTATACAAAGAATCTCAGTTGGCCTACATTGTCAGCGATGAATCAGACCCCACCAATCATCCTATCTTTTCCCTTGATACTGATTTGGGATCCAACTTACTGCATCTCATTGATGCCCCCGAGCCTCGTCTCGACATCAGAAAGTCGATTAATCTTTGTGGGGATTTTCCCCATATTGCCTCTATTTGGAAAATGTTCTTTGATGGAGATTCTTCTAGAGAAGGTGTCGGTGTTGGAGTAGTCTTTGTTTCCCCTGCTCAAGAAACTATATCTCTATCCTACAAGTTAGAATTTGAAACAACAAATAATGTGGCAGAGTATGAAGCTTTTATTTTGGGCTTAAGGGCTGCAAAAGACATGGGGATCAAGGAAATATATGTGTTTGGGGACACATAATTTATTGTTAATTAGATTAGAAATCTTTATCAAGATAAGCATCCCAGGCTCAGAACTTACATAAATGAAGTGTGGGACCTGATTGATAGTTTTTTCTTGGCTTTCAACATTTCATTCATTCTGAGGGAGGAAAACATAATGGTTGATTCTTTGGCAGTTTCAACGAGCAATTTCAGAGTTCCTCTGCCACCCAAGCTTAGGTATGACATGGAAGTGAAATACAGGCCCTATATACCTAAAAACATCAAGCATTGGAAGGTGTTTGAGGATGATCTTGAGATCAAAAGGTTCCTTGAGACCATTGACGAGTTTTCTGCATTACACATCGATCAAGATCTAGATTCTGAAATAGATCCTCAGGCTGATGTTTTTCTGAACAAAATTGTTGATCATCATATTTTTCAACTGCCCAACAATCATATCCCAAAGGGACTGTTTTCTTTGGAAAGACTATTTAATGGAAATGATGTGGAAGAAAAGGGTAAAGTAACAAATGAGGATGCTAATGTAGCTGAGTGCAAAATTTCCACAGAGAAGGATCCAAAATTGGTCAAGTTGTCAACTAGTTTGTCAAGGGAGAAGAGGGTCGAGTATGCTGAGTTATTAAAGGAATTCGCGGATGTATTTTCTTGGACCTATAAATACCTAAAAACATATGACACCAGCGTCATCAAGCATAAGATCCCATTGAAAGAGGAGGCCAAACCATCTAGCTAGAAATTAAGACAAATAAATCCTATGCTACTACCTATTATGGAAAGGGAGGTAAAGAAGTTGTTGGATGCCCAAATCATTTTCCATTTGAGATATTTTGAATGGGTGGCCAACCTAGTCCCGATGAGGAAAAATAATGGAGAAATCATACTCTGTGTTGATATTAGGAACCTTAACAAAATCTCCAAGAAGGACAATTACCCTTTTCCAAAGATGGAACACATATTACAAAGGGTGACAGGTACATCCAGGATTTCCATGATTGGTGGATTTTCTGGCTACAATTAGATTATGTCCTGCCTGGGGACAGAGAAAAAACAACCTTCACCACTCCTTGGGGAACATTCATGTATGCCAAAATGCCCTTTGGATTGATAAACGTTGGGGCTACCTTCCAATGAGCCATGGACATCACCTTCATTGGAGAAAGTGATAAATTTGTGGTCATCTATCTGGATGACATAACTGTGTTTTCCAGATCTGATAAAGAACACTGCTGCCATCTAAGAAAGGTCTTGTTGAAATGAAAAAGGTTTGGTCTCTCCCTTAATCCCAAGAAGTCTTTATTTTCCATGAAAGAGGGAAAATTTTTGGGGCACATAGTATCAGTTTAAGGGGTCATAATTGATTCAAGTAGAGTATAAGCTATTCAAACCTTGTCACTTCCCAGATCCAAAAAGGAAGTTCAGTCTTTCCTGAGAAAAAATAATTTTCTAAGAAGATTTGTTTCAAATTTTGTTGAATTGGTGAAGCATATCACAACCATGCTCAGGAAGGGGAACAAAGTAATATGGACTGTGGAGCCCAGAGAATCCTTCGACCAAATCAAAAAACATTGACTGAGCCACCTATGCTAATCATTCCCGATTATTCCAAGTATTTTCTAATTTTTTCCTTTGCTTCTTTTGATAGAGTGGCAGTTGTTTTATTGCAGAAAAATGTTGAAGGGCTGGAGCAACCTATTTCCTTTTTCAGCATAGCACTCAGAGATGCAGAGATTAGATATGACATCATGGAAAAATAGGCCTATTGTTATCCACATTTTTGGTTATCAAGATGATGACATGATAATGACATGGTGATAGAAGATCTAGCTCTTCTTTAAGATCATTTTCATGAAGAAAGTTACACTTGTCAGTTT
>JZKD02S2413069.1:365602-396663 GCA_000966675.3 Picea glauca
AAATCCACTAAAAATAGAAAAAACCGCCCAAAAAACAAATTTGGGGCATTGCCTCGAACGCTGCACATAACCAGGGGGGGCATACCTGTCCCGCCCCCCTGGGACCCCCCTAGGAAAGTTCCTGTCACACATGGTAGAGATCTAGGTGAAGGGATCGTCATATGCAGTTGTCATATCTGACGCACCCACACACACACACATGCAAAGAATATAACACATACCCAACAGCTCTGTGCTAATAAAGAATATGATCTCAAGAAGAGAGGTAAGATCTTAAAGCTTTGTGCTCTGATAAGGGTAAGATAAGTGAATTTTTTTTTTGGAAGCATGAATTTAGGTATGTTTGATAGATTTTGTCCTAGTCTGAATGCTAGGGCACAATTAGAAGAAATAATTGATCTGAATAAATTTGATAGAAATAGAGAAAGATATGTTATTCCTATGCATAGAAAGAATCTTTTGGACTAATAAGTGGATGCAGGAACCTAGAAATAATTTTTGCAGATTGCAGGTTCATCACTGTGATCCTAGTGCACAGTAAAGAGGAGGTTGGGGATCGTTTAAAATAAAGAGAGGATTGACCCTATGTTATAACTGCAGAAGACATAGACATCTTGCTAAGGAATGCCCTGGTGCAGGTCCTATTTGTCTTTGTTGTAAAATTATTGGTCATGAGGTTGAGGATTGTCCAAGAATGATTGCTAAAGTTGAAAATATGAATATGAGACAAGAAAACTACAAAGAAAGTCAAGAAACTAAGGGTATGATATAGAATCATAGAGAAAAAGAATCAGGGAAATCCCAGACTATGATATTATAGTTGAAAGAAATGATGAATGATCACAAGGATGTCAGTTTATATTCTGAAATAAAAACAATGCATATCTACATGAATAGAAGACTTCGACATAGACTATGTCTTGGATGAGGAAACACAAGTGAATATTATGCCAGAAAGTTCTTGGGAAATTTTGGGAAATCCTTCTATGGTACCTTCATTGGGAAGGATAGTTTTTTTCAGAGGAAAGATGATAACCCTATGCAGAAGAGTTACTAATGTACCTGTTATCATTCATGGAACATCGACTGAAGAGGGATTTGAAAACTTTATATTTGTTGAGAATAATGCCCCTTTCCCACTTTTGCTAGGAAAGACTTGGATTGAGAAGGATCAGATCAGAAGGAAAGAAAAGGAGGAAGATATAGAAAAAAAAACAAAAAAACTAAGAGATTTCATAGCTAGAAAAATAGAGTGACTAGTAGAAGAATGAGAGGATAAGTCGAAGCAACAGAAGGAAAGAGAATTATCTAGAAAGATTGAAAGATTGCAGGAAGGTTTGCAAGACTGATCCATAAAATAAAGAAGTATATCCACCCAAGAAGTAGAAACAAAAGGGATATTAAACTTATATCCTTTGAGGGTACATCAGCAGTGTGAAGTCACTTCACTAGGAGAAGATAAGAACAAGAATGGAATGAGGATTCTAGAAACAGTTAGAGAGACTCAGATCATAGGAAAGAAGGAAAGGAAGATCAATAAGAATAAATCCCAGTTGGAGAAGCTTTAGGGAGCTACAAAGAATAAATGGAAGAATTCGTAGAAGGCGGGCTTGCAGTATTTGAACCTCGTCAAAATACCAGGACCACGTAGAATGGGACTTCACCTTAGCGAAGTTATATGACCGTTGGAGGCACCCTGATCGTTAGAAGGACACTCTGGAACAGATAGATATGCATTTATTGGTGGATAGACCACCATTGGACATTGATACCGCACCGTAACGGACCGATCTGCATTGATGGAAGCATTTCTTCCCATTGGAGGAATCTATTACGATGCTCGCTTATTTAACCTGTCAGACGCTACGTCGGGACCACATTTCACCACCTGTGAATAAATTTTCTAACAAGAGATATGATTGTTTGTTTTGAGATGTGATTTAAGAACTGAGACATCGCCATCCACTTGTTACCCTATCTATCCATTTACCTACCTTGACAGATCTGTTTAAAAGTGTGAATGTCAGACGTACAGGTTGAGTTAGAAGAGGTTCTTAAGAATTTTATGGATGACAGAGCTATGTCTGAAGGAGTACAGGTATCGTCGACCAGGGGACTGTAGGCCTCCCCTTTGACTGCGAAATGCTCTAGTTATGCTAACCCTTTGACTGAGAAGTTAAGAAAGCATCATGATGATCTGGCTAAAGCGATGAAGATCCCATCGATCCTATCGGATTAAATCCCACCCTTTGTTGGAGTGGTGAACCATGATAGCATTCCACGAGACATCCAGTACACATTGATCACCGTGTATATTCTGAAGGGAATACGCATAGTGGTAAGTCAGTTGGGACAGATCCCATCACTGAAGGACAATGATTTCAACGTCAGAGACAGAAAGAACTATGTGATGCTTACACCCCATAGATATTTGATGAATATGAATGGGAAGAAGCCTCGCATAATCTCCCAACCTTGGATTAAGGAGCTCGTGGAGTCCACGATACTGAACATCATGAATATACCTCATTTTGGCTGACATCAGGAGGTTAACACTTGTGTCAAAATACTATTGTTGTGATATCATGGAGGATATATGTGACTTGAAAAGTGCATTACTTTGGATCTAGCACTAATCCACCTAATCATAACACTGAGCATGCAGGGACCCAACCCTCAGCATTTCTACCCAAGGAAGAATTCAGATCACTCCCTGGCATAGTGCGTTAAGGAGGCATATGGAAAATTCGAGAAGGGAAAGAGAGGCTACAAGGTATCCTCCATTCAGGATGGCACATTGTGCCTAGATTTCCAACTCATGGTTCACAATCTTGTTACAAAGAACCACCCCACATAGGTCACCAGGTTCATGGTGGACCTCGCAGGAAAATTCTTGGAGGGGATGCAAATGAATTGGGTGGGTTACATCATCAATGAGCTTGAGAAAGACTGTCGTGAAGTGTAGGATCAGGGATATGAGTTCCATTTCAGTTGGTTAGTTGTGTTGATCATATTTTTCACTTGGAAAATGCCGGAAGGCAAAACCCTCTCGGTGATTGAACCATCAGAGTCGTTGGCCGCGAGGTTCTCCACCTTATGGTATACAAATGATATTTCAAAGTAGTGGCAGTCGAATGCAGTGTTCCATGCCTACTATCAACAACTGAATATTTAAATAGAATCATTCCCTCACATGACTATGCGAACCTTACACCAATATAGACCACTAGCTAATTTCCACACAAATCGACACTTCATATATATCATTGCGTGCAAGGACAAGAGAAAGGAAGAATTACAGTCCTATTACAAGATGACTGATGAAGACATGGAGGATATTACCAAGGAATGGCCAATGGAGTTCCTTGTACCAATTGAAGATGTAGAGATATCCGACTTTGATATCATCAGAAGCCCCTTGGTCAACCGGGTCGAGCACATCGGATAGAGAAGCATGAAGAAGAAAAAGAAAAAGGAGGAAATCCAGAATATAGAGACATATGACAAGGACATCGCCTCTGAAGAAGATGGATCTAGCTCACCAGGAGGAGAAGAAGGAGGAGAAGACCAAGGTAATGGACAAGGAGGAGGGGATGAAGAATAAAAGAAAGAAGAAGGTGAAGCTACACTGCCACAAGATACCCCTGTCGAAACAATGACACTGTAGAAGAGAAAGGTTTCTCCAAAGAAACCTTCAGCTAGAAAGAAGACGTACACCAGTAAACCTTAGATGAAGAACACTCTCATAGAGAATGACGTTGGTATAATAATCACAGCCATGGAGGATGCTTCAGAGGATATCTTATAGAGATATGGAGCGAAGCAGGAGAAAATGTATAAATGGGTTGATAAAGAACTGAAGGAAATGCAACAAGCCATTCATTTGAGCCGTGTAGTACCTACTGTGCCTTCCTTGTCGGAGAGTGCAGAGTTGGGGGACAAGCCAACCCAACTTCAAAAATTGGCAGATGCAATAGATCCTTGGCTTCAGCGAGTCCAAGAAGAAAAGGAACAAGCTACGAATCACTGAAGAAATACAAGAGGATATCTTGGAGCAACTACGAGTAGTGCGGTACTATGTAATCGTGTGTGAAAATGAGAAAGATGAATTTCAAAATATCTTCAAGGAGGAAAAAGGAAATATACAGAGGGAAAAGGACTAGTTGCTTGCAGAGCTTACTACAGTCAAACAAGTGATGAGAAAAGAACTTCGCTCTGTGCTAGGTGTGGAATAGGAGGAACATGATGCAGTCGAGATTCAAGTGATGAAGTTTGTTGAGGCGATCCAGTAGATTCAAGCAAGGGTAACGGAGTTGGATATCCAAGAAGTTCCGAGCACTCCAAAAGAAGTACGCAAGAAGAGAAAGGAAGCCACTAAGAGCGCAGTGGAAAGAATCAAAGTGCTCACCTCAGAATGCAAGCAACTAAGAAACAAAAGTGTGCATACCTATGAACGCCTCACAAAAGATCCATAAATTAGGAAGTTGGAAGTGCGGCTACAGGAGGTTCAGCAGCAGGCACTGATAGTCCAAACGTAGATGAAGTCAATCACTGTGGTTGAGAGAATGAATAGATCACAAGAACAATGCACGGCCCAGAAAACGATTACTACCATCCAGGGAAGAGTAATGGAAATCACACAGAGGCTACAACCAGTGCAGGAGGAAGATTCTATAGTGTTTGAAGAGATCGAAGGACAAGGTTCACAAGTGGACCAAGTGGTTGTGACAGTGGAACAATGTCTGGAAGGACCTATTATAGAGAAATTGATCTAGGAGTTCATCGAGAAAGAGGCTCAGGTGAAGCACCAAGTCGAGGTAGCTAGAGCTAATATCAAGGCCTTTGAAGTAGCGTTTCCTAGATTTGAGTGACTCAGGATGAGTCACGTGTGAGTGTTGGGGGCATGTTGGCCCTCGACCAAGTTTTGAGGAAACATTGGTTAGGTTTGACCACCTTTTCAGACTTTGACAGGCTAGTTGAAGATGGAGTTCCTAAGCGGAGCTGAGATTGTAGGATCTCACTTGTTTTGTGGACCCAACAAAGGGTTTAGTAGAGTTTATGTAATGGGTTATGGGATGTCCTCCCATGTGTTCTCCCATGTTTTAGGACTTTCTGTAAATTTATAAATAAGTAGCTAAGCGATGTAAGGGTAGTTACTAGTGGCTTTGTGCAAGATTATGTTGATAGCTTGCAAGGATAAGTGCAAGTAGTTTTGGGTTGCTTAGTGCAAAAGACTCTGTATGTAAGGCTCTATGTTGGTTAAAGGAGTTGGCTATGTGTCTTGACCCGATTTTGGGAAGGTGGGTTTGGTGCTTAGTGCACAGATCACCTATCTGATGCGAATCTTAACTCTATGGCTTAGTGAACAAGATTTGATGAATGTAAGGGATTGAAGCCTAATAAAGAAGAATAATTCATTGGTGGACGTATCCCCACACTGTGGTGAACCACGTAAATCTTGTGTGAATGGTTTTCTTTGTGCTATAATGTTTATGTTGTGGATATGGTTAGTGCATTGAATGTTATGAATGATAGATATATCTATGAATTCTTAATTCTTTGTATATGGTGAATGTCTTATATATGACTTATGATGCTAAGTGCAATGTGTATTTAGTCATTGTTACTGCGTTGATATGTACTTAGGGTTTGATCTACGATGTGAATAAAGCTAATGCATTGACATATGTTGTTCCTAAGTACTCTACGAAGTGTTTTAATCACAAATCTGTGTCCCATCTTGGTTGCAGACACATGTGTCCTGTAACCCCCCCTTCTTCTAATTTGGGTGAGACTTTGCTTGCTTCGCAGGTGTTGTTGAAAGGGTCGATAGTTACAGTTTGTTGGTGCATTGTTAGAGTTGAACCCTGGGTCTTCCCCTGTGCTAACAGTCATGCAACAAAATACACAACTTTGTGGCATATATCATATGCAGAGACAAGGAGGGATAATTCTAGCACATTTAAAATGTATTAGAAGTGGTGGAGGAACATAAACACATAGCCAACTTTCAGGTGTCAAGACACAATGTGTGGATTCAGGAAAAAATATATCTAAAGAAGAATTGGCTATAGATGAGGTATTGTGTGACTGGAGAGGAAGTGCAATGGGCCATGAAATATTGACCAAATGAATGGAAGGTACCAATGAATTCAAAGAATACAACAAAAGGAAAGCATACAGTAGAGTATGACACATCGCAAAAATCCAACAATCCAACAACAAATACAAGGAAGGTTGCAGAGATGGTCACTGAGAAGGTGTAGGACCGTGCAACAGAGTCATGGGACGATGATGAGAAGGAAAGGGAGGAAATAATTAAGAAACTAATAGAGGTTAAGGAGAAATTGGCACAATTGCATTTGAAAATGATGCAATAGAACGAATAGGAACAACCACAAAAGACTGCACAAGAAAATACAGTGCCATCATAGGAAACAATACAAGTGATAACCATGGGGAGTGAAAATTTTCCTATTACTCAGCAAATGTTGCAAGTGGATGAGGGGACAACGTAGAAGAAGTTGAAGAACATTGATCACTTGGACTTGAAACTGGCCAAGGTCCCAACCAAAGCGTTGTATAAAATTAAAGTTAGTGTCGCACAAGAGATAAAATCGAGAGCCTAAGGAGATGCGAAAGATTTAGAATTGGCCAAGAAAGTAAGTGATACACTAAAAATAACAATCGACTAGGTACAGGTTGAGAGAGATGAAGTGAAGAAACATAGGGAATGGATAGAGCAGCGTGTAGAAGAAGTATTCAAGATGATTCTTGATAGCACAGAGAAAGGAAATATAAAAACCGAAGAGAATATTGAGAAGATAACGCAGACCATGGAAAAAATATAAAATCCATATCACAAAATTGATGGCACTCTTACAACCAAGAACTCCACTAGAGGTCATATCACAAAGGGTGTAGGAGGTGACATATCATAAGAAGAACATTGCGTAGATATTCTAGAATATCATAGAGTTATATGAAAGAAGCACACAGTTATGGACGGGTCTACAGGAGGATGACATACTACAGGACTTAGACAAGAAATAAGGAGTAAACACTACAGTGCAGGAATTGAAGAAAAAAAAAGACAATGAATATTCAAGAAAAGTTAAGAAGTGCATAGGACTTGAAGAACCTATAGGAAAATATGGAAAGTGTATAGGCAGCGAATCATTCAATGTAGGCTCAGCTAATAAAGAGCAAAGAAAATGATGACTGGGATCGATACAACCAAGGGGGATATTGTGAAAACTATATCGAAAACTGAAGAATTGATGAAGGAGCACATCATTGTGTAGACTGTAGAGTCTGTATCTAAGAAGAGCGCACATGAAAAGACTCGATTTGAAGACATTTAAGGAAGATTCCAGGAGTTGGAGAAATCATTGCAGGATGCATGTTACAACAAGATTTGCCTCACCCCATGAAACTTGCTCAGAAGGCCTTTCCATTTCCCTATGCAGAATTTAAGTCCCCTTTTACACTTCCTATATGTTATAACCCTAATTTGCACCAGACATGATTACCTGGCATCAGGCCATTTCAGATTCCTTCTTTGCCAAAGAACTACTGAACAACTCTTCTTAAAAACACCTTTTATAAAGCCCCACACTCCCTCCTCTATTACTAGACGCATGTACACGCTAGCTGACCCAAAACAACCCGCGTGTACCTACAAAAGCACAAAAAAAAGAGTTGTTGATGGAACACATAGCTTTGGGTGAGTTAACTAAATATTTCGGCCATGCATGGCTGAGGGTTCGACCAAATACCTAACTTCTTCTAGCCTATAAAAGAAGGGTTAGGGGTCCCATTTGGAAGAGGAGAATCATAGTAAAGAAACTATACCCGATTGTGCATTCCCTTTGTCCCAACCCTTTAGCCATCCTTGTTCAAAGAGAAAGATAGAGAAAATAAGCTGGAGGATAGTTGAAGAGGATCCCAGGACCAGTTTTGTGGAGCAGTGGTCGGCTTCATCATTGTAAGTTGATTTGTTGAAGTTAATAATAAGGAAATACTTTTCCCGTCCCACCATATGATATTTTCATGGTTTATGGCATACTTGTTTATTGAATCTCTAACCCATTAATCTATATATCAAATGCATGTGGAGCTTTTTATTTGTCTTGTGTGAATGCAAGTCAACCTTGGGAGGAGAGCTACAGTCAAAGAGCAATCAAGCGTGAGGAAGGATCGATGTCAAATGCCTGAAATAAGGTATTCTCAATTGATCTTTTTAACTATGTATTTTCTTAAGAATAATGGGGATTAGGTCTGGGACGACGGTAGAAAGTAGAAATATTTAGGTCTTTTTTGCATTCATAATTAAACCATAAGTGCTAGTCTGTAGAGGGATTTCCCACTCACAACAGAATTGGTGACCATACTGGGGAGATCTCTAGGGTTCCTGGGAATATTTTTTGGATATTTTTAAGAACCGCTTTCATTTTCCTGTTTTTAAAGTTTTTGCAAAAGTCTGAGCTAACAGAGATTTTGGTCTTCCATACTAGTTATCTCTATTTCTTTGCTTGACTATATTTTTTTTCCGAGATCCATAGAGGTACACGCGGCCTATACAATGTTTGCATGTGTGTGCCCGTTCCATGCATTCTCACAGCCCCCGTGCACATGCTAGCTGAGGAAGTGTCAGTCGCATGTATGATTCCAGAAAATTTCTTTTGAAGAGGAAGTCATCCTCTTCCCTGTCAAAATTAGTCCTTCTCAGGGGTTTTCTGGAACTCTTTCCAGTCTTTGTTGTTTACATTCTATAGCTTAGGTTTCACCTCAGATTGGTTTGTTCTATGAAGTTTTCCTTGAATTGTTTCCTTTTTCTATTAAAGTAAGTGTCTGAGTCTTCAAGAGATTCTAGTTCTCAGTACCAATAGTCTCTGTCTTGGCTGGCTTGCTTGGCTTTTTATTTCTCTCAGAGTTTCAGATATACACATGGCCTGTATAAGGCTAGCACGCGTGTACACGCGCTTTGACTTTACACAGCTTGCGTGAACACTCTTGCTGTGGAATTGTCAGTAGTGTGCTTGTGGAGAGAATTTTTGTTGAAGGTAAGGCAATCATCCTTTCTTTTGACAAGAGTTATACCTCTCAGGTTTGGGTCTCTGTCATATTGGTCAGTAACTTAGGTTTGATCACAACAATAGCTTTCTTTTTTCATTTAGAAGTTTCCCTCAAAAATTTTCTTTTATAGGGTTTTTAGACAAGTGTGAGAGTCCAATTTTAATTTGCTTGTGTGTGATTTTTAAAGTGACTCTTTGCGATCTGCGCTTAGGCCAAAACGTTTTCTTGGTTTTGACTTGTTGATATTTTTCCTTTTTGTTTTGTGAGCATTCAAATAAAAAAAAAAAAATTATTTCTTTGTTGGTTAAAAAGTGTTGTTTTTCATTAGTAACCAGGGAAAAGTCTTTGCTTTCATAAGTTCTTGATGGTTTTCTTAGATCATAAGTAGCTCGTAGTCAAGTGAAATCCTACTTTGAGTTTGTTGTTCAAAGATCTTAGAAAAAATTTTAAGTTTCAAAAGTTGTTTAAGAATTGAGTGAAGTAAAGGTTTTTGTTTCCAACTTTCTGTTTACTTTTCTTTCGTCTTTCAAACATCACTAGTTTCACTTGCATAAACTTTGACTTAATACAAGCCAAATTATTTATCGCTAAATCTAAAATTCATTAGACTTTTTATATTTGTAGGGTCAACCAACTAGTTTAGGGTTAGGGCCTTGAATTAGGTTGGAGAGGAAACTCTTCAAGGCCATTAAAATAAAGCATTGGAGCCTGAGTTAGGGAGTGTCAAAGTCCAGTATCATGAAAGTTATATGGGACCCCCCTCTAACACAGGGGATAAACACGAGGTTGCGTATGGAAAGGTAGCAGAGATAACCCCTCCAAAGATGAAACAATCGTAGTGGAGAACACATATATTGGGATTGTCTTGGGATTTCATCGATTTCATTTTACACTGAGCTTCGTGGGTCTCGAATCCATTCGAGGTCCTCAATTGTCTTCCGAACCACTTTCTTTCGATACCCTTGACAGGTTTCAGGCTTGATACCCTTCTCATTGTGGTCTACCCGACTTTCGACTGTACCTACCTGGTGACTGTTCGCGCTTTGGCAACCTAGTTGCCTATCTTTTTAGGGACATACACATGTGACTATGGGGGTATACCATGGTACCTAGGATAGACATCGGCCCATGCTTTGCAGAGTATACCCAGAGGGTGCTTCCATGTTTGAGTTGCACTTGCACCGGTAAGTTGCTCTAGTGTTGGTTGTTGTAACTGCTCTTCCAATTAGTTTAGAGTTTTCTTGTTTTATCTTGTAGGGACTTTTTTAGTGTGTGTTGTTTTTTAAACGAATAGAAATCCCTAGAGTGTCTTTGATATTCTTCAATGGAAAAAAAATTTGTCACTCCCTCTGGGAATTCTTCAATTCCCACTACAGTTGTCACCATAGGAGAGTTTCCACCTCCTAACCCACCATCACCAGTCCGAGCCACCATGGTCTCGACCGCCTCTACCTCGCACAGTGGCCCGATCCCATCTATGGTAGTGGCCACAACCCCTTTCACACCAAGTGCAATAGGCCCTCTGTTCTCATATGAGATGCCTAGCTCAGGTACAAGTCATGTACTTTCCTACTCCACTTCACAGACTTTAGGTTTGGGGGTAGAGAGCTCTAACACTCCTCAGCAAGGCCACATGGGGGGCACTTTAGCTCCTTTTAATGCTTTCCCTTATGGGGGAGGTAATATACCTCCTTCGTCCCCTTCACTCGGTGGCACGCATCAACAATCCACTGGGCCACCTAGACACCGTAGTTTATTTGGAGTAGGGAGTCAAGGACCACCTTCGCATAATATGTCGGTAGGTTCGACACCATTTTCTTTGTTCGGTGCATTTGGTAACAACACCTTCTCTTCAGCTACTTTCCCGACTGGGGGCAATCCTAGTTTCAGACAATCTATTCCTATGCAGGGTACTATTCCTGCATGGGGGGCAAACCCAGAAACTTCTTCCACGTCAGGGCCTTCGAATTCTTCATAGGGATCCATTCCCTCCTCAGGAATGTCGATATGGGGAAATTATTTCCACAATCAATGGAACCTCGGACAAGGTACTATGTCTATCCCGATGGGATCGACATGGGGCAACCCTTCCCAAAGTCCTCCGAATGTAATGCACGCCCATCCATCTACATCATATTTTGGGAATCAGCCAATGATGTCTCCTCACATGCAAAATCTATACGTTGGTCATGGCCATGGTTTTTACAAGAGCCTAGGCCAGCAGCCGAACTTTTCCTAGCAATCTGGTGCCAGTCAAACTCTAGGTCCCTTTTTCCCAGGTTATCACAAACAACCCAAACTACCTTTCCTGGTTATCTCTGCATATGGAAAGGTAGCAGAGATAACCCCTCCAAAGCTGAAACAATCGTAGTGGAGAACACATATATTGGGATTGTCTTGGGATTTCATCGATTTCATTTTACACGGATCTTCATGGGTCTCGAATCCATTCGAGGTCCTCAATTGTCTTCCGAACCACTTTCTTTCGATACCCTTGACAGGTTTCAGGCTTGATACCCTTCTCATTGTGGTCTACCCGACTTTCGACTGTACCTACCTGGTGACTGTTCGCGCTTTGGAAACCTAGTTGCCTATCTTTTTAGGGACATACACATGTGACTGCGGGGGTATACCATGGTACCTAGGATAGACATCGGCCTATGCTTTGCAGAGTATACCCAGAGGGTGCTTCCATGTTCGAGTTGCACTTGCACCGGTAAGTTTCTCTAGTGTTGGTTGTTGTAACTGCTCTTCCAATTAGTTTAGTGTTTTCTTGTTTTATCTTGTAGGGACTTTTTTAGTGTGTGTTGTTTTTTAAATGAATAGAAATCTCTAGAGTGTCTTTGATATTCTCACACAATGGAAGATCACGAGCTCCTCCAGTCACGAAGGCTTCTGGACCTATCACTGGTTACACTGGATCCACCCTCGCCACCACTAAGGTGAAAGCTAGACCAACAAGGGTCTTTTGAAGCGACCGGGTCACAAGAAATTGTGCCCGACCAACATCTGGAAGAAACGACCGTGTTAGACTTTGGAGCGAAAGCTATTGGTCCACCTGAAACTCCAACCACTAATATTTTGGCACCCATCATCATACTGATTCACCCTTATGAGTGCCAAACAATGTTGCACGTAACAATGGAAAAAAATGTTGTCACTCCCTCTGGGAATTCTTCAATTCCCACTACAGTTGTCACCATAGGAGAGTTTCCACCTCCTAACCCACCATCACCTGTCCGAGCCACCATGGTCTCGACCGCCTCTACCTCACACAGTGGCCTGATCCCATCTATGGTAGTGGCCACAACCCCTTTCACACCAAGTGCGATAGGCCCTCTGTTCTCATACGAGATGCCTAGCTCAGCTACAAGTCATGTACTTTCCTACTCCACTTCACAGACTTTAGGTTTGGGGGCAGGGAGCTCTAACACTCCTCAGCAAGGCCACATGGGGGGCACTTCATCTCCTTTTAATGCTTTTCCTTATGGGGGAGGTCATATACCTCCTTCGTCCCCTTCATTCGGTGGCACGCATCAACAATCCACTAGGCCACCTGCACACCGTAGTTTATTTGGAGTAGGGAGTCAAGGCCCACCTTCGCATAATATGTTGGTAGGTTCGACACCATTTTCTTTGTTCACTGCATTTGGTAACAACACCTTCTCATTAGCTACTTTCCCAACTGGGGGCAATCCTAGTTTCGGACAACCTATTCCTATGCAGGGTACTATTCCTGCATGGGGGGAAAACCCAGAAACTTCTTCCACGTCAGGGCCTTGGAATTCTTCATAGGGATCCATTCCCTCCTCAGGAATGTCAATCTGGGGCAATTATTTCAACAATCAATGGAACCTCAGACAAGGTACTATGTCTATCTCGATGGGATCAACATGGGGCAACCCTTCCCAAAGTCCTCCAAATGTAATGCGCGCCCATCCATCTACATCCTATTTTGGGAATCAGCCAATGATGTCTCCTCACATGCAAAATCTGTACGTTGGTCATGGCCATGGTTTTTACAAGAGCCTAGGTCAGTAGCTGAGCTTTTCCTAGCAACCTGGTGCCAGTCAAACTCTAGGTCCCTTTTTCCCAGGTTATCACCAACAACCCAAACTACCTTTCCCGGTTATCTCTGCATATGGAAAGGTAGCAGAGATAACCCCTCCAAAGCTGAAACAATCGTAGTGGAGAACACATATATTGGGATTGTCTTGGGATTTCATCGATTGCATTTTCCACAGAGCTTCATGGGTCTCGAATCCATTCGAGGTCCTCAATTGTCTTCCGGACCACTTTCTTTCAATACCCTTGACAAGTTTCAGGCTTGATACCATTCTCATTGTGGTCTACCCAACTTTCGACTGTACCTGCCTGGTGACTGTTCGCGCTTTGGCAACCTAGTTTCCTATCTTTTTAGGGACATACACATGTGACTGCGGGGGTATACCATGGTACCTAGGATAGACATCGGCCCATGCTTTGCAGAGTATACCCGGAGGGTGCTTCCATGTTCGAGTTGCACTTGCACCGGTAAGTTGCTCTAGTGTTGGTTGTTGTAACTGCTCTTCCAATTAGTTTAGTGTTTTCTTGTTTTATCTTGTAGGGACTTTTTTAGTGTGTGTTGTTTTTTAAACGAATAGAAATCCCTAGAGTGTATTTGATATTCTCACACAATGGAAGATCACGAGCTCCTCCAGTCACGAAGGCTTCTGGGCCTATCATTGGTTACACTGGAGCCACCCTCTCCACCACTAAGGTGAAAGCTAGACCAACAAGGGTCTTTTGAAGCGACCGGGTCACAAGAAATTGTGCCTGACCAACATCTGGAAGAAACGACCGTGTTAGACTTTGGAGCGAAATCTATTGGTCCACCTGAAACTCCAACCACTCATATTTTGGCACCCATCATCATACTAATTCACCCTTACGAGTGCCAGACAATGTCGCACGTAGCAATGGAAAAAAATGTTGTCACTCCCTCTGGGAATTCTTCAATTCCCACTACAGTTGTCACCATAGGAGAGTTTCCACCTCCTAACCCACCATCACCGGTCGGAGCCACCATGGTCTCGACTGCCTCTACCTCACACAGTGGCCTGATCCCATCTATGGTAGTGGCCACAACCCCTTTCACACCAAGTGCGATAGGCCCTCTGTTCTCATACGAGATGCCTAGCTCAGGTACAAGTCATGTACTTTCCTAGTCCACTTCACAGACTTTAGGTTTGGGGGCAGGGAGCTCTAACACTCCTCAGCAAGGCCACATGGGGGGTACTTCAGCTCCTTTTAATGATTTCCCTTATGGGGGAGGTCATATACCTCCTTCGTCCCCTTCACTCGGTGGCACGCATCAACAATCCACTGGGCCACCTGCACACCGTAGTTTATTTGGAGTAGGGAGTCAAGGACCACCTTCGCATAATATGTCGGTAGGTTCGACACCATTTTCTTTGTTCACTGCATTTGGTAACAACACCTTCTCGTCAGCTACTTTCCCGACTAGGGTCAATCCTAGTTTCAGACAACCTATTCCTATGTAGGGTACTATTCCTGCATGGGGGGCAAACCCAGAAACTTCTTCCACGTCAGGGCCTTGGAATTATTCATAGGGATCCATTCCCTCCTCAGGAATGTCAATCTGGGCCAATTATTTCCACAATCAATGGAACCTCGGACAAGGTACTATGTCTATCTCGATGGGATTGACATGGGGCAACCCTTCCCAAAGTCCTCCGAATGTAATGCACGCCCATCCATCTACATCCTATTTTGGGAATCAGCCAATGATGTCTCCTCACATGTAAAATCTGTACGTTGGTCATGGCCATGGTTTTTACAAGAACCTAGGCCAGCAGCCGAACTTTTCCTAGCAACCTAGTGCCAGTCAAACTCTAGGTCCCTTTTTCCCAGGTTATCACCAACAACCCAAACTACCTTTCCTGGCAACCTTGCATTTGCCAGACTTGACAAGGTTGTTGAATGACCCTATCTGTCATGATCCATGTTGGCCCCCTATGCCGACAAAGTTTCCTTCAGACATACCAAAGTTCGAAGCCAAGCCTAACGAAGATCTAGGCGATCATGTGACTACCTTCCATATTTGGTGATCATCTAACTCGTTGAAAGACGACTCCTCACAGTTGTGATTGTTTCAATGTACTCTCATTGGGAGTGTCACGAAATGGTACATTGAGCTCAACTTCTCAAGATACTCTTCCTTTGATGAATTATCAATGGCCTTCCTAAACCATTTCCAATTACCTGTGAGATACAACGCTGGCACAGAATTGCTGGCCAATTTCGCACAGACAAAAGTGGACCATATCTCTGATCACATCCGAGAATGGAGATATCAAAAGAGTTTAATTAAGGTGTTAGTCCCACCAACATTCCTACTCAAGTGGTTCCTTAAGTCTTTTGTCCCACAGTTATCCAAAGACGTCGCGACATCAGGATTATTTTCCAAAGAAGACGCCATCATGAGAGCTCAACAGCTTGAGCTCATATATTCTCATTTCGGTTTATTATACGAGATCTTGCCAGATGCGCCACACTTAATACTTGATAAAACCAGACAGAGAGTTGGACCACATGTCGACGGTATTGTTGGTTTAGCACAAACAAATCCCGCTGAGCAACTAATGAAGCAATTGCAACAATTTTCTATACAACACACAATGGCCAGCCAAACTATTGTTTTGGCTGCTCCCCCTACTAAAATGTTGGATGTACACACAGTGCAATCGACAAACCCAAAGGCCACCCAGCAACCTGAAGGAAAGAAAAAACAATGAAAGAAGGGTAAGGGGGATAAGAAACCCACTAATAATGTTGGCGGGGGAAACACTGAGAAATAGAAGGCGAGGTATCCATGCAACCTATGCATGGAAGACCACCTAACCCACCAATGTCCTCGGCTTGCAAAGGCCCAAAAATTTGTGACATAACAACAGCCTATTGTGTTAACCAATCCATTCCAGCATGGGCAAAACCTAACCTAAGCCTCTACAAGCATGGAAGGGGGTAGTCAAGGACCCTCTTTGTCTTCTAACAATACCACATCTGCAAATGTGTATATGATGAAGGGTGGTGCTTTTACATTGACTAGAGTGCACGACTACAATAAACCAAGCACTTATGAGAAGGGAAAAGAAGTTGAACTCCCATCTCTTCCTCTACATATTGAGAAGACTTTGGGCGAAACAATGACACACATCCCAAAAAGTGCATTCAAAAAAGCTTCTCACAACCCAAACGCAAGGGCCGCCCAGAACTATTCTATGGTGGAGGATTTGTCTCAAACCCCTTGTGTGATGTCCACTTTGGAGGTCCTCCAAAGCTTCCCTTCCCAGAGGAAAGCTTTGTTAACCGCTTTAGGATCTACCGAGACTTGTAATCCAGGTACCATCATGCTGGATACAGCCGACTTAAAACCTCCTCTACCTTACCACGTAGAGGTTGAGATAGTAGTGGCTCACCCCACAAAAAATTTTACTCAAAATATTTTCCACACGGTGGTTGATGAGGGTGCCTCGACATGCGTTATGTCATTGGCATGTCTGAAGGCCATTGGCCAACTCGTTTTGTCTCTGTCACCTACTCTTCTCACTACTTTTGACGGTCGTTCATTCTGACCACATGGTATCATTCCCTCTTTCCCCTTGTAGTTAGGAGGGAAGATCATGTGCGTCGAGGTAGAAGTAGTCGACATGTCCCTCGATTACAATCTCTTGTTAGGAAGGAGTTAGACTTATGCCATGCAAGAAGTAGTTGCTACTATTTTATGGGTCTTGTTGTTTCCACATGAAGATCGGATTGTGACCATTGATCAATTGTCTTTCTCCAGAACTGACCCTTCATTGGGGGTATTTGTAGTCCCAATGATTGATAATCCTCAACCAGGCATAGTCAACGTAGGGGTTGGTTTGTGCCCATCTTTGATGGGTACCTTCAATTACCCACCCCCTCAAGGTGATGTCAAGTTCATATCCAACCACCATAAGGTTGATATTTTCCAAGTTTCATCATTTTGCATGACTTACTTCACCGATCTGTGGATATTGCCTTCCCCATTGGCCAAGATGGATGGGACAAGGCACCTGGGCATGTCCATGCCCTTGTCCATAGCTGAAGTAGTGTACTCTTTAGTCCATCAAGCTTCAGCTAACACAGATCCAACTCCTGCATAAGAGTTAGATCTGCTTCTAGAGCCTATTTTGGCTCAAGGTTCTCTCGCTGACACCGATTTGTTAGACTTAGTCTTTCCCTCTGACGAAGCAGTAATTGAAGCAATGACTAGTCTAGACAAACCCTAGGATGATCTTCATCATAGATCATACTTCCTCCTAGAGTTAAGAAAAATCAAAGCTGGAGAGTTCACCTTGACTATGACTGGAGATAGGTCTTGTCCTACTAATCCCTTAGCTACACACGAGGTCTATGCTGAGGGCGATATGGAAACCATCGCTGAAACCATACTGGTCAATATCTCTAGAACCCCTGGTGTCGTGGAGAATGTTTTCATCGAAGCTCACTGCTCCCCCAGAGAGATTCAAATATACACAGATCTATTTAAATAATTCTACGACGTTTTTTCCTGGTCTTACGAGGAAATGCCAGGCATCGATCCAAAAATAGTCGAACATGAAATCACAGCTTATCCAGATGCCAAACCTGTTTGGCAAAAGCTTCGTCCAATTAATCCCAGGAAAGCAGCAACCATTAAGGTTGAAGTTGAGAAACTACTAAAAGATGATTTTATCTATCCTATCCATTTGACCCAATGGGTGTAAAATCCTATGCCGGTCAATAAAAAATAAGGCATGATTTGTGTATGTACATACTTCCTTGATTTGAACAAGGCCTGTCCAAAAGATAATTTTCCCACACCATTCATCGACCAGATAATTGATGAATGTGTGGGTTGCGAGGCCTTCTCTTTCATGGACAGTTTCTTGGGATATAATCAAATACAAATCAAACCCGAAGACCAGCACAAAACGGAATTCATTTGTTCATAGGGTACATTTGTGTATCGTAAGATGCCTTTTGGTCTCAAAAATGATGGAGTGACCTTTCAGCGGACCATGTATTTTACTTTCCATGACCTCAAGCATATAGTCAAGGCCTATTTAGATTATTTAGCATCTCGATCTCACAAGAGAATGGATCATCCTACACACCTCTGACTTATCTTTGAGCATTGTCGCTACTTCTAGATTCGCTTGAATCCAAACAAGTGCAGCTTTTGCGTAACATCAGGATGTTTGTTAGGTTTCATAGTATCAACAATAGGGATCATGGTCGATCCTCTCAAGGTTAAGGAAATAATTCAGTTGCCTCCCCCACACATAATCCTTCAACTTCAGAGTCTACAGGGCAAGGTGAACTTTTTAAGACGTTTCATCGCCAACTATGCCGAGATCACAAAGGGCTTTATGCAATTACTAAAGAAAGATGTTCCTTTTCATTAGGACGATGCCGCTCAATGCTCTTTCGATGCGTTGAAACATTTCCCCATGACTCCCCCTCTGCTTCGACCACCTAACTATAACAAATATTTATTATTATACCTGGCTGCAGCAGCGTCAACCGTCGACATGGTCTTAGCTCAGGAGGATGACTTGTTCTTAGAATATGTTATTTATTACCTGAGCCGAGGGCTCGTAGGACCGGAACTCAATTATTCGCATATCGAAAAACTTGCATTGGCATCATTTCATGCTGTCCAACGGTTCCATCATTATGTTCTATTTCGCAAGACTTATCTATCTCCAGAATTTGAAGTGCCCCACCTATGCTTCTCGTGATGAGCATTGATGTATACACCATAAGGCTAAGAATTATCTCATACTCGATGATACATTGTATCGAAGAGGTGTAGACTGTTGCGTCGATGTATCACTCACGAAGAAGTAGTTATCGTGCTTAATGATTGCCATACCGAAGCATGTGGAGGTCATTTTTCTGGGTTGGCAACAACCCAAAAGATTCTACAAGAAGGTTACTTCTGGTCGACACTAATCAAAGATTGTATCGAATCGGTCAAGAAGTGCCACCTGTGCCAGATCTTCTCTCGGAAGATGAGGGCACATCCTGCTCCCATGTTTTTTGTCATCATAGTTGGTCCCTTCACCAAGTGGGGGATTGATTACACTACATGCAACCCTCCTTCAGCAAGGGGGCACCGTTATATCATCATGGCCGTAGACTACTTCATAAAGTGGGTCGAAGCTATGCCAACATTTAAAGATGATGGAGAGACTGCAGCTCTCTTTGTATTCAACCAGATAATAGCAAGGTTTGGTGTCCCGAGGGAGATTGTCACTGACCATGGTAGTCACTTTCAGAACCAGATGATCACTGAGTTAACATCAAAGCTTGGGTTATGGAAAGAACATTCATCACCCTACTACCCCCAAGAAAATGGTTAGGTGGAAGCTGTAAATAAATCTCTTAAGACCATCCTACAGTGAACGATCAACTCAGCCAAGTCAAATTGGCATTTGATGTTATACTCGACATTATGGGCTTACTGAATGTCTGTTAAGACTGCAATCGATTTGTCACCTTTTCAACTTGTTTATGGGCTAGAATCAGTCTTGCCTATCGAATGTCATATCCCATCCCTAAAGTTGGCAGTACAATTATTGCCAGACACTTCTCCACTTGAAGAGTGGTTATTATACCTTGAGCTACATCATGATGCAGCCCTGGCCAATGAGGCTCACAAACATAAAGTCAAGTGCCAGTATGATAGGTCCGTTTGTCCTCAGATTTTCATTGAAGGCAACCTTGTCCTGGTCTATGACCAAGATAGGGACCCCCTGAGGGCAGAAAAATTCAAACCCATGTGGTTTGGACCTTTCATCATAAAAGAGGTTCTAAAAAATGGCACTTATCGTCTGGTTGAATTTGAAGAGAATGCTTTGGTGAAGCCTAGAAATGGACTCTACCTCAAGAAGTATTACTCATAGGTAGGTCACCATGGGTGATTTTTTGTAACATATGTATAGTATTTGTACTATTACTTTCTAGTTTCTTTTAGTATTATGGACGTGTCATTTTTTATGTTATCTTTCGTCACTGTGGCAGATGTCAAGTGAATTTGAGGTGTTCATTGGGTACACAGATGGTGCTAGTTGGCACAATCGGAGGCTTTCCTCTGCAGCTTGGGTAATTTTTACACCTCGAGGCTAGTTATTATCTTATGGAGGTATATGCTTAGGTGATACCACAAACAATGTCACCGAGTATAATGCAGTTATTGAGTTTCTTTGTGACGCCTTGTCATTTGGTATCTCTCATCTCTGGGTCTATCTCGATGCTCAGCTGATTGTTTCTTAGTTAAATAGAGTCTACCATGTTCATGATCCGACTTTACACCAATGATTCCTTAGGGTACATCTCTTAGAACGAAGCTTTGATTATATTACATATTTTCGTGTTCCTAGGAGATTAAACCAAATTACAGATACTCTAGCTAATCAAATTTTAGATTGGCATCTTGCACACATATGAAAGGACATACACATAAACCTGTAAATACATTTTTAAATGCAAAAATGATCCAGAAGACACAAAAAGACATAAAAATCCATATATAATATCATAGTCACCAAAGTACATAGGTGGACGCAAGCACCTCAAAAATATGACCAATAACGAGTCACGGGGCTTATGCCCTCAAAACATATATACAGGTAGTGCTCTTGGCACGTGAAAAGTATAACTAAGGTTAGGGATGGTGGGCCCTGTTGTACTGATCAACATCGTTTTCCAAAAGCCAAAACAATTGGACCCACGTCCATGGTGCCCCCACTACATGAGGCTATATAGATGGTGGAAGATCCTCAATCTCTGCCATAGGGACCGTGCGAGTGAGCGAAGTAAAGTTTCTCTCAACTCATCTCAACACCCTCTCAACCTCCCTGGCTGGAAGCTCTCCTACTGCTGCTGGTCCGCAGGTCACACTAGTCCCACATCTGCACACAACAAACACATATATGTCAAATTCTATGGTATCAAAAAATGATATATAACAAAAAAAACATAAAAATTACATATGTTTCAAAAAAAAAAAAACAACGAAACAATGATGTAAACTTACCCATCTCTCCTCAGGTACTGGTATCTCAGTATCTCTCGAGAAATCAATCCCAGCATAAGGGTAATCCTCTATGACTGGGATCTGTTCTGACAACCAACTGAAGAAATCATCATCAAAGGAGTCATTGGTCCTTCCACCACCCTGTCGTGGTAGTAACACTGCCCATCTACAAACTATAGGAAGAGAGGCCTGATGTCCTCGTACCACTACTCAAGGACTGAAGCTCAAAAATATTTCAAAGAAGAAAGAGCATAGAATGGTCATGAACCCGAAGTTCCTTTGCATCCACGACCAACAATCTGTCAACTGCCTCTTCATACAATCCAGCAATGTGGTGTTCCAGTCAAATATTTGTGCATTTAAGCACTAGACTGCATAGTTCATCTGTGCATGGGACGCCTGATGTAGAGCCACAGAACTAGTGATCCTCCCAATAAGAAACACAATCACCTGCAACGATAAGTCAGTAATCTTGCTTATGGGCACCTATAAGCTCGATCGGTCTGTACCAGGCCTCACAGTAAATTCATATCAATTCCACTCTGTTATGCTGCCCTGAAGGAAATATCCGAAAGTTGAATGGTTCCCCTCTCCTGGAAAGGCCAGTCAAAAAATATATGTCCTCTATCGTGGGCACTAGTGACTGCCCCTCTAACATAAATGCCTCTACATCTAGATGCCAATAATCAACCAAGGAATTCAATAGCTTAGGTTGTGCCTGCATAAAAGGACATAAGAAGAACTTGAGCATCCCACATTGCATCAAGGCAGCCACAGCATTGGGGTCTTCCCTGACCAACTCACTAACCTCCTCATGCTCTCTTTCTCTCCAGTGAACATACATCCTGCAAAACACCAAAGTTCAGGAGGTTTAACCCTTGTTTTTTAAATTTTTTCATTCAATAAGGGGGTCCATGTGGGCTGTAATGCTGACAGACGCATGTACACGCATACATTTTTTACTCTGCCTGAATGTACATGCGGCCTGTCCTAAGACAACCCGCGTGGACCTAGGGCCGACCTTTTAAATGTCAGCGCCCCCCAAAATTTTATCCCTTTTCCATAGGATCGTTCCCATTAGGTTGCGACACGGAACCATCATTGTTGCTTTAGAAGTGTCACGAGTTGGTGGTAGAGCTTACCAAAACATGGATGCCCTAGGTAGATCCTGGTTGCATTATGGTGTCCATGTTGTCTCTGATCATTGTAGGCTTGAGAGTCCTTGTTTTTTTTCCTGATTACGAGTTTGAGCCTCATTTGCATGATTCCTTTTCACTCTTGACCTCACCCTCGAGACTCCCAAAAGACATAACAGGTCTTCTTTTAAGCCCTTTTCAGACCCTCTAAACATGAAAAGATTATCGAGTGATCTTGTGGCCCTTCACACTCGTTAAACTAAAATTTAAAGTCATGTCTGTCCGATGGTAGTTTACCCCTTTTTCGGTCCAGACGATCAACTATACGAACAAAGGTATACTCTAAGGAACTTCAGTCTCTAGAAGAGTACTCTTAAGTATTATTTTAACCCTTTTTCGAGCCTGAGAGACTAAATTTATGAAAAAGGAACCCCCACAGAGTCCATAGTTAATCTCTTTTCAGACTCCCTAAAATTGAAAAGATCACCGAGTGAACTTATTCTTTCACACTCGTTAAACTGGTCTAAAAGAAAATTCCTGACAGAGTCCATAGTTAATCTTTTTTCAGACTCCTTAAAAATGAAAAAATGCCCGAGTGATCTTGTCTTTATCACACTCGTTAAAATGATTTTCAATAGATTTCTTGTCGATGCTAGTTTACCCCTTTTTCGAACTGACTAGACTACCTTCGAAAAAGGTACCTCAATGGAGTCTCCTTTTACATTTTTTCAGACTCTCTAAATATGAAAAACCGCCAAACTTACCTTCTTTGGGCTCGTTAAACTTACATCAAAGGACATTACCATTGTGTGTTTTGTTAATCGCGTTTTCATACCTGCGTCTTTGGTCTAATGCTGGCTCCATGTTTCTCTCAACTGAACCATCTGAAGCATATCTTATACGCAAGACTTGTAGCACTTTGCCTCTGCATCTTGACACCTTTGGCCCCTAGAGGATTTTTCTCGAATGTCATTACTCTGAACATCAATATTTTCCTTGCACCTTGAACTTGTATGTTTGCAACACTTGTTTCTCCATTATAATGTAACATTCTTTTATTATTTTTCCAAAATCATTGAAAAAGACAAAAAAATCAAATATACCCCAAAAAGAGGAAGGGAAAAGTATTTTCTTTATTGGCAGCACAATAAGTCGCTCTTGGATAAAGCACATCTATCTGTTTGTTCGTCAAATTTTGGGATTTAATACGACCTTAGGAAGTTGTTCTCGCTACATAGAGCTGTGTCCTCCTCTGTTTGGTTATTCTTCCAAACGTATGGAGAGTTTGCGTTACCTCCTGAGTCGTAAACTTATGTTAATGCCATGCTTCCCGAGTCTCATCATTTGTCCTGCTGTTGTGCAAGGGAATTTTTTACCAAGCCTGAGTCGACCCCTCTTCAGTTTGTCTCTTTCCCTCATACCCATCCATCCTAAATGTCCAATCAAGTCTTTGTTCGAAATCAATGAAGCCTTCAGTCTGATCATCAAGATTCTCTAGTCAATGACCCATGAGTCATGGAAGACCTTTGGGTAGTGAAGTCGTACACTCATATTACACTCCTACCTGATTTTTGAAGATTTTGAAGTTGTTGCTTGAGCTATGAAGACCTCATCTCTAGCCATCAGGCCTTATCTGCTTCTAAGAATATGGATACTCTACATGTATATCTTTTTTATTTTGAGATGTAGCTCCGTTGTGTATTGTTCGTGGCTACACTTTATATAGTTATATGACATGGATCTATAGTGTATTTGATTGGTAGCCATCATTTTATTTTATCTCGAGCATGGGTATGCCCGCCTCGGTGAGACAATTATTATTTTTGTAGATGGCGCCTCCTGATTTATGGTCCTTGGGCTCACTTGTTCGGCACATCAATAAAAATTGTTAATGTATTTCGGCCATCAGATGCTCTTCTGACCTCACACATTAGGGGGCATCTATTATAACCCTAATTTGCACCAGACATGCTTACCTGGCATCAGGCCATCTCAGATTCCTTCTTTGCCAAAGCACTTTTGAACAACTCTTCTTAAAAACACCTTTTATAAAGGCCCATGTACCATGCTCTATTATTGCACGCATGTACATGCTAGCTGACCCAAAACAGGTCGCATGTACCTACAAAAGAACGAAAAAAGGAAATTTGTTGACGGAACACACAACTTTGCATGAGTTAACTAAACCTTCTGGCCATGCATGGCCGAGGATTCAACCAAATTCCTAGACTCTTCTAGCCTATAAAAAAAGGGTTAGGGGTCCCATTTGGAAGAGGAGAATCATAGTAAAGAAACTATACCCAATTGTGAATTCCCTTTGTCCCAACCCTTTAGCCATCCTTGTGCAAAGAGAAAGATAGAGTAAAGAAGTTGGAGGGCAGTTGAAGAGGAGCCCAGGACCAGGTTCATGGAGCAGCGGTCGGCTTCATCATTGTAAGTTGATTTGTTGAAGTTAATAATAAAGAAATACCTTTCCTGTCCCACCATATGAGATTTCCATGGTTTATGGCATACTTGTTTATTGAATCTCTAACCCATTAATCTATATATCAAATGCATGTGGATTTTGTTATTTGTCTTGTGTGAATGTAGGTCATCCTTGGGAGGAGAGCTTCAGTCAAAGAGTGATCAAGCGTGAGGAAGGATCAATGTCAAATGCCCAAAATAAGGTATGCTCACTTGATATTTTTAACTATGTATTTTCTTAAGAATCATGGGGATTAGGTCCGGGATGATGGTAGAAAGTAGAAATCTTTAGGTCTTTTCTACATGCATAATTAAACCCTAAGTGCTAGTCCGTAGAGCGATTTCCCACTCACAACACTAGAGCCAAAAAATCATATTTTTCCACATATATGATCCCTACATGTTAGACAACATGCGTATATGAAGGTTGCACCATTACAACCCGCATACATCGGGTTTTGTGCTCAAAATTAAAAAATGTTTTGGGTTTCCATGTCACATCATGAGATCCATGATCCTTGACCTTCCAAATATTGGAAACGTTCTGACTTGGCCCTTCAGTTCCATTTGAAGGCTATAAATTGGGCCATATCCAAACCATGGAAACAAGAGAGAATTCAACCTTTTAGAATAAATATACTCTGGAGAAATTTTCACTTCATATTGAGTTTTCATCCCTTTTTCCTTTAAATTATGAACACATTGTTCATCCCCCAATATCTCCCCTCTTTGATGGAGAACCTCATGGTCTCTCTTATATGAGCTTTCCTTTGGTGGAGGATTGAAGTGGTGGAGGCCCAATTGGAAGGGACTTAGTTTCTCGGTTTTGAGACGTGCCGACACAAAAAATATTTCACTCCTAAACTTCTGTTGATCATTTTTCTAATAGAAACACTCTTTTTGCGTCCAATTGATTTCTTGCAAATATTTGAATTATTATTCCATGGGAATATTTTTTATGAGCGTTAATGGATTATGCTATTATATGTGCTAAAATTATATATTATCACCATATTCTTGTGTATCTTGGTTGTTGAGGACAAGTTGAACATATAAATCTTTGAGTTGAGTGGTCAACGATGGTCTTCATCGAACGTCTAGAAGAGGTAGGCTCTTTATCTTGTCTTGTTATCATTTTCATTTACATAGCATACTTGGGATTAGAGTTGATTTCTACAGTCATTCTATCTATTGTGGTTTACCCCATGCCATAGAGTGATTTTCCTCGTAACAATGCAAACACTGCCTGAGTGGCTTAGGATGAGACACAGACAAGTGTTGGGGGCATGTTGGCGCGGGCTATTTTGGGGAAAAACACAACAATTTTAGAAGACAATTGAGAATGGGACCAAAATAGGAGTGTGTGCCAGAAGATAAGGAAAAGAAGCATGAGAAAGAGGAAAGTCAAATACAAAAAGAAGGACAACGCAACAAGGAAACGGTTGCATCACGGATCAACTATACGTAGAAGGTTACAATGTGGACAAACCTAATCCACTTAGGTTTAGGGTTTTGTTCATTGACGTAAAGGGTTTAAACCAATTTTTGTAGTATAAATATGTGTTGTATGAGGCATATAGGAGGTATGTTATGTCTTTGATGAGTTTTGAGTCACAGATACTCGTTTTGAGATTTATGGAGATATTGTTGAGTCAGTTTTGGAGATGAGTCTGTTTTTGAGTTGTAATTGAAGGTCAAGTTGCAAGATGTATAGCTTGTTGCAACATTATTCAGGATCACCACACCTATACATGTGCATTTATGCACTTCTAATGTAATGCATGCAGTGCAAGGAATTGATGAAGAAGAATAAAGAAGCAGATAATTCCAGATCTTTGTGGACGTATCCCAGGGGACGGTGAACCACGTTAAAACATTGTTCCATTGTGTGAAATTTTTATTTTATGTGTTGCAATGGTTTATGATGAATGAATGAATCTTTTAGAGTTAGAATGAAGTGTGCGCTAGATCAGTTATGTTATTTTATTGCAGAATGAATGTTAACAGATGAATATGATTAGAGAATGGTAGATCTAAGGAATATTTAAGTAAAAAGAAAAGTATAATTATGTCCAAAATCCCCATGAGAATAATCCCTTCCACAATTGCAGACATATGGGTCATGCAATCACCCATAATCCATCTCGGGTGGGACTGCATTGTGCACTCTATGTGCAGTGTTTCCTTCTGGTCTCCAAAAGGGACGATGGTTTATAGGTTCTTTTTGGAGAACTGAGGTATAAAACAGGTCAGACCATACATACAATAGTCACAAATCCACAACAAACATTCCTCAGTTGACCCTGTATATTTTCTATTTTGTATTTCATGAAGAAGTAATCTTTGATTGGGGAAGAATTATTTCTGTGGAAATTTCTGCACAATTGTCAAATTTCAAGAAAGATAAGAAATTGTATGTCTTCTTATTTGATAGTTTCCATAACTTGATACCATGTCTTCAAGGGTATGAGCATCAGAAGAAGGGTTGATTTTAAAATCAATCCAACAACAATGTGGTATTAGGCCTTATGGAAACAAAAGGTCATTTATTACATTTATGAAGTATACAATGAATTTGTATATGTGTTAAAAAAAACCTATCTTTGGAGAAAGTACATCCAAAATGTCTTTATAAGCATCAATATTACTTGAAAAAAGTGGGACTATAGAAAAAATGGAGAACTATAATGTTGTAATAATTTATTGTTCTCATGAGACCCCCCTCTTTCTCCCTCATTATATTTTAGACAAAATATTTTCTATTGAAGTTGTGAGGCAATACAGATTCTGGTTGCATTTATTTCATGAGAAAATAAAGAGGTTGTTCATTCCACTTCCTTGGAAAATTGGAGAAATCTTATTAAGAGGAATTTCAAAAATTGATGAATTTGCAACCCAACTTGACTAGTACAATTTGAAACATGCAGAAGAGATTAAGGGTTTCGACCCAAATAATATTTTTATTAATCATTTGACTCTGTTGGATTTAGTAATTCTCTTACTAATAGATTTGTATTTGGGGAAGAAGAAGGTGACAGTCATGACCCTCTGACAAGAATTATTGAAAAAATAATAGATGATATTGACACCATTGTGAGTATGAAAGACCAATATAAGAAAAAGGGAAGAGTATCAAATGAAAAGAGTGCTCAATCTTCCAATGTCTTACAAAAAGTGGCCTACCCAAGTAGAGATTTCAATCAGTGATACAACAACAAAAGAAATATTTAACAAATATTTCATATGATGGAGATGATAGAAACCCTCCTAGAGGAAAATTAGAAATATCTCGCAAGCTTCAAGTAAAAAGAAAAAGGATAAATTCTCAGCAAGAAGTAGAACAAAACATATATGAGAAGGAAATATTCCTTGAAGATATGGAATTAGATGTTGATATTGAAAATATACATTTTACAAACAATGAACAAAGACTCCAGGAGAGTAAACAAGTGGCAACTGAAGTTTCCATCCAAGAAGAATTATTTTCAAAGGAATAATCATTCATTGTACATGACGCTTTCTTTGAAAAGAATTCTAGAAAATTGATTTTTGAAAGATCAAATTTGAAAAATAAAAAGGGAAAATATCGTTTTGAGTATGACCTCAGTGGATTTCCTCCATTCAGAATCGCTGAGATTCATAACGTTACAAGGGATTCTATAGAAGTTTCAATAGATGACATGGGAGTAGAAAATCTCAGGCATAAAGAAAAATTCAAATATTTAGAGTCTATTTTGATTCCCCCTCCAATACTTGCTACTCCTATTTCAACAATCCAACCCTGGAAGAATTCCAAAAGAACCCCAGAAACAAGTTTAAGGTTAAATGGAACATCAATCTTATTAGGTTCAACCAAGCACTATATTGAAGAAAATATAACGAAAATAATGTCTCTAATTTTAGAGACATGGGAATTAGCTAGTAACTTTGTTTCCCTCGGTACAAAAATTCAAAACTTTAGAGAATACTTACAGGTTGATTTGAGCAATGAAGAATTTTTTTATGAATATGATTTAATTACATTTAGTCTAAAGGTCTCCGACATGAGTGAGTTAAAAATAAAAGAAGAAGATTTCCCCTCACCCATTCACATGAAACAACTGAAATCCTACTGGTTGAAAAGAATTAATACATTAAGAGAATTACTAGATGAACTTGATGTTTTAAGTATTAAAAAGAGAGAGGTGTATTCCAAGATAACATAAATAGATCTTGTAGGAAGCACTAGCGAGGTATAAGACCCAAAACTTATTTCAAATTCTATTTTATTATCAAGGAAACAATTTGAGGAACACATGGAGATATTAAGAGGCGTATCAGCAGAAACGTTCAATCAAATGAACGAGTATACTGAACACGATATTGAAAGTTGGTTCATGGAGTATGTGAATAAAAATGAAGATATTGAAATAACTTTACAACAAATTTCAATGTATTTAAGAGAAATCGAAAGCACATTATTTGACACAAAAACTAAACAAGAAGTAATTGTTGGTCCTATGCGTGATTATATTGAAAATTGGTTAAATTTATCTTTAATAAAAATTACCGAGGAGGATCAAACAACAATAGTTAGTACTGGTCAAGCAACTTTCAGCAGAGAGAATATAAAAGAAACAACGTCACATCAATGATCGAGAGATTCCATCATAGTAAGTATGAATTGATCACAATTTATTCAATTAAATTCCCTTTCATAATTCATCTAGTTATATTTTATTGTTATAGAAATTTTTTCCACACTCAAGTTCCCCCATTTTTCTTACTCCAGAGTAAAAAAATTCAAATTTTTGCACATATACACGGGATACAGTTAGATAGTTTGTGTATACGCAGGTTTCTCCATTACATCCCACATACATCGGGTTTTGTGCTCAAAAATTAAAAATATGTTGGGTTCCCATGCCATGTCACGAGATCCATGATCCTTGACCTTCCATATACTGGAAACGCTCTGATTCGACCCTTCAATTACATTTGGAAGCTATAAATTGAACCATATACAAGCCTTGAACACACATCATTGAGAGCAAAGACACTCTGGAGAAATTTCAGTTCATATTGAGTCTTCATCCCTTTTTCCTTGAAAGTTTGAACTTCTTGTGTTCATCCCCCAAGATATTCCTATATTGAGAAGGAGAAACTGAATTACTCCTACTACTTTGTGAGATTTCCTTTATGGAGGATTGAAGTGGTGAAGGCCCAGCTGGAGGGACTTAGTTTCTCGCTTTTGATATGTGCCATTACAAAAGTTTGTCATCTATGTACTTCTATTGATTACATTAATAGAAATACTCTTTTCTCTTCTAATTATATGTCACAAATATTTACATTACTTTCCATGGGAGTATTTGTTATGCATGTTAATGCATTATTCTAGTTTATATGCTGACATTCTATATAATTTATATATGCTTGTATATCTTGGTTGTTGAGGAAAAGTTGCAGACATCAATCTTTCGGTCGTGAGCTCAACCATGGTCTTCTTTGGATGTCCGGACGAGGTAGACTCTTAGCATTCTCTTGTTATCCTTTCTATTTATCTAGCATACTTAAGTTTAAATTTGATTTCTGGGTTTCGTTCCATCTGTTGTAGTTTACCCCTTTCCATAAAGATACTACTACATATTGCAAAATTTGCGACGACCACTTGCGATGAAAGTACTCTTTCGTCGCAACATGCAAAAGAAAAAAATCATTTTTTCTAAATCCACCCCATATTCGTTGCTATCTCGATGCATGTAGTTTGACTAAATTATTATGGTCAATGTTTGTCGCAAGAGCAACGAATGTAGTTTGTCTGTCGCAAGAGCGACGACTCACCTAACCTTAAAATTGACCGTTAAAAATGACCTAAAATAAATAGGTAAAAAAATAAATATTTTAGGTCACATTCGTCGCAATTGCAACGATAGTGACCTAAAATTGGAGTATAAATATTTGACGATTTAAAAATGTTGTGACAATCTTTTTATAATAACGACAGTTCCGAAAGGGTATTTTTGTGTGAAAAAATGTCACAGAATGTTGTTAGAGGTGGGGAAAAAAGTAAAGCGGGTGAAGAGGGTGATGGTATATGATATTTCCCTTGTAAAAAATGTTTCCTTAGACGTCCCGTAAGAATTTTAATAGCAACAAATACAACAAATTGTAGGAAAGGGTATTTTTGTGCGGAAAAATGTCGCAGAATGTTGTTAGAGGTGGGGAAAAAAGTAAAGTGGGTGAAAAGGGTGATGGTAGATGTTATTGCCCTTGTAAAAAATGTTTCC
>JZKD02S2413069.1:403763-414049 GCA_000966675.3 Picea glauca
GGTTAGTGGGTATAGAGGTTATAGGGGTAAAATAAGTCTTAGGTATGACAAGCGTTGAACAAGTATAATAGGGAATATAAGGGTTCAAGGTTACAAAGTTTAAAAATTAGGGCTTTGTAGTATGGGTTATTGTTTGTAGAATTTATAGTGGTTATAGATTATACAAGATAGGAGAAATGGATTATAGTCATTATAGGTGTTAGGGATAATGATTTTTATGGGTTTGGGTCTCAAGAGTGTAGGGGATAGAGGGTATATAATGGTTAGGGTAATATGTTTAGAAATTAGAGTTATAGGGGTTAGAGATTTGAGTTTATAATGTCATGGTTTGGACATTAGAAACTAAATGTGTTTTAGGTTATAAAGGTTATGGGTTTTTGGATTCATGGATAAGTCTATATAGTTATTAGTTGATGAGGCTAATATTTGTTAAGGCATATAAGGGTTAGTGATTACGGTCACTGTGGTATGTGGGTTCATAGCCATTATGGGTTATAAGGGTTAGTTGATAATGGTTATGGGGGTTATGGGTAAGGGGTTAATGGACTTAGGGGATACCATTATAAGGGTTAGTGGTCATATATTTTAGTGCTTAGGGGTTAGAGGGATATAGGGGTTGGAGTAGTTATAGGTAATAGGTTTCAAAATTAGAATTATATGCATTAGAGATTAAGGTTATAAGGGTTATGCTTGGACATTATGGATTAATAGTAGTGAGGGTTTATATGGGTTTCAGAATAGGGTTTATTCGTTATAAATGTTACAAGAGTTAAAGGTTAATGAATATATGAGTTAGGGGTTACGGTAATTAATCTCATTAGGAGTTACAAGTTAGATAAAGGTTACATTGGTTTAGAATTGTGCTTTATAGGGATTAGGGGTTAATGTTTATAGGGGTTAGGTATGGCGAGAATTAGGGGTTAGGTGTTGGGGATGATAAGGTTTATAGTGTTATGGAGTAAAGTGGTTATATGGTTCGAGTATTATAAGGATTAATGTTTGTGAGATATAGGTATTAGGTTCTTAGGGTTAATAAGTTAGGCTTTAGCTATTTGGGGTTTATAAGTTAGAAATTATAGAGGTTAGTGATTCGGGTTAACATAGGTGATAGACTAGTACTAATAATGGATAGATGTAATAGTTAATGTACATGTTTGGGGTTATAAGGGTTAAATGTTCAAGGGTTTAGGGGTTTGGGATTCTAAAAATTGTAGTGGTTATGAGTCTAATGAGTTTGGGGAAACAAATTATAGTGATTAGTTACCCATGTGTAGGGTCCATAAAGCCATAAATACAATAGCTCAACATGTGGCCTCACCTAAAGATTAACCACATAATATCAACACCCCCCTTAATATGAAAAAGGGGGCCACAAAGAGAAGATGTTCTAGTACATCATGTTTTACCCTTTAATGGAAATTCTTCTATACTAATGCATGCCATTAGATTGGTGAAGGAAGGATCTAGAAGAGATTTGGTGAATATATCTACTTTTTGATCTACTAAAGGAACAAAGAATGGCACAAGTTGTACTTGAACATGAGGTTGCCAAATTTAGTGCATCCAAATATCCATGTGTTTTGTCTTCTGATGATCCATTGGATTATGAATAAGCTCAATGGTACTTTGATTGTCAAAAAGGTGTAATGAGTTTGTGAAGGAAGACCAAGTTGATAAAGCATCATCTGTATCCAGGGAAGATGCTTCCCAACATGAAATTCACTAGCATAGTTGTCTTTAGTGGAGAAGAGAATAACAACTTGTTTCTTCTTAGAAAACTGAAAAATTGGTCCAGATCCAAGAGAAAACAAGTAGCCCAAGGTAGATATTCTCTCATCAATATCGCTAACCTAGTGGGCATTGAAAAATACAAGGAGGTAGATATGAGTACGATCAGGCATGGATGGTACTCGGTTCTCCATATTTTCAATGGCCACCGAAGGGGCACCAAACACCACAAGACATGTGGTGCTCTTCCAGGTGTTGGACCCTATCTCCAGTTGAAATGATTTCAGGGTGGAAAAGTCATTAAAAAGAAAAGATAACTCTTCACAGGCCCTCGATGACATCTCCAGATTTCCTAACATTATTTTCCACCACCATGTCCCGATTTAGGAATATTAACCTAATTCTCTTTTGATGTTCATGTAGAGTGCACCCTTGATACAACGATTCCCCATCTCTTAGGATCGACTAACCCATGTCCAAATGATGTTCACATGGAACATTTCCCTACTTCATTCTTCAAAGTTCTCATTTGAATATCTGCTACTACCACCAACATCTGCACTAGGGGAACTTGTTGATATCATGAACAAAAACTATATATTATGTAATATATTCATATAACATATAACATATTATATAAAATATGACATATAATATAAAAAATATTTATAAAATGAAAATATTTCATATATTGTAAACATATATATAGCATATATATGTTATATGAATGTTACATATATAACATATATATGTTACAAATATACAACATATATATGTAACATATATATGTTATATATGTAACATATATATAACATATATATGTTAGAAATATATGTTATATATGTAACATATATATAACATATATATGTTACAAATATATAACATACATATGTAACATATATATGTTATATATATGGTACAAGCATAGACCCGACCCCATTCACATTCACCCAACCCCATTCGGGTGACCCCATGGTCATTCACCCGACCGTTACATCCTCTACCAAACAAAACCCTCGACCCTGCATCCCCTGCCAAACTATCCACAAAGGCAGACAAAGACCCCACCTAGCTGCCAAATGACAAAGAGATAGATTTTGCAGCCTGCCACAGAGACATAGAGGTGTAACAAGAGACGCGGTGACCCCATCAAGGAGCCATAGATACAAAGAGCGACAAAGAAGTGAACTAGACCAACAATGACTTCCATTTCGATAAATTTTCCTCACTCTGTCCTTTTCAAAATTTTCATTCTGAAAAGTCTAGGGCACACATGCATCATCGTTTGAATGATATATTATATATATTCGATCTAGGGCACCATGTTTGAATTAGATATTCTGTAGATTTGAGTTAGGGCATATTCAAATTTGAACTTTTGTTCCTAGGGTTTTCCTGGTCACAATGTTATCAGAGGGATATTGCAAATATGGTCATAAAATATGTTGTAGTGTTGTTAGAGGCTAAGTTTGCAGGTTGTAGTGTTGTTAGAATATGATAGAACTTACTAGGATGTTGCTTATAAGAAATTTTTAGAGGAGGGTCCCTGGTTTCAGGGAAGAATGGGGATTTTTATATCTCCTTGATTTCCAAATTTTGATCCTAACTCAATGTCAATTACTAGATGATCCATCACCATTGTATAACAGACCCAAATCTATGAGTATTGTTTCTAATAAACAAGTGTAATTTTTCTGCTATGTTTCCCTTATTCAATGATTGTGAGTTTGGTTCCCATTATGTATGTTGTCATTGATATTTTCTGTGATGAAAGAAAATAGTGAGGGCACATGAAATCTATGCCAACCATATAAAACACTTCAAGAATCCATCTAAAATACCATAACTACAAATTGGGCAGTCAAACAATGTGAAATATCCTACAATCCAAGTGTTTGTCAAAAGCCCATACTCAAGAATTCATATAAAATTTGCTACAACAATGAGTAAATGCATAACAACCTCTATAAACATTTCAGTGGCAAATTGTTTGACGAAAGGACAACACAGTAAAACCAAGAAAAAGACCAAAAATAATTGAGTGGGAATTTTACAGTTGTAAATGCACACAAAGCTCTTCATTAATACATTTCTTGTTTAGGAAATAAGGATTGGTATCCAGATTGGCCATTCCTCATAGCTTTATTCTCATCTAGTATAATCTTTGAGCACCCCTACACTCATAATTGAATTTTTATGGCATGGACTATTCTTTTACCAGAATCCTAATAGTCTCATATTTTTAACAAGCTAGGTGACAACAACAACAAGGTAGAGAGTTTGCTACATGAACTTATATGTGAAGGATTTCTACATAGCAGTTGCGTTGGGTTGAGATAGTTCAGGTGTTGGTTGGAGGATTTTTTCCATTTCATTATTTGGATAATGACATGGCAATTTTTTAGCCTGCCACATGTCTTTTTTATTTTCCCTTTATTATCCAAACCAACTCCCTTCTTTGTCTCCCTTGTATATGTGGCATATTTTAATTGGTCTCAAAGTTGTTGATGTGGAGGTTCCCTACATCGTGAATATTTGATGGTATACATAGACATATATATCCCTTTGTCTATATTCTATGTAAAAGAGTCACGAGTCACTTAGGGAATCAAAATATTGTAATGATATGAGGTATAATTTCCAAAACCCTTACAAACTTGAAATATTTATAGAACTCAATGAAACCCATATTTATAGAAATCAATGAAACATATGCACTCTTCCTTTAAAGCATTGATTTTCCTCTTATGTTGTAATAGAGACTCCATGATAAAAACAGACCCTGCATTATGATTATCTTCCTGAACATGGATTCTACTAATAGATGAGAAGATAGAGGCCTGGTTATCAGCAACTAGATACTCCTGTTTACGAAGAAATTGATAGAGTTATATTATTTTACAATAGGGGTAGTGTCCAGGTTGGCTATGGCTCTTCATGATACCTATAAACTAGAGATATTACAACCAATTTGGGTGAATAAAAGAAAATTCCCCTTCAATAGATCCCTCCAAGAACTCCTCAAATGACCAATTAAGAATATCCCCAAACTGCCTATGCCATTCTGACCAATGTCTTGAGAATTGTAAGATTGCATCAAGAGTTGTGAACGAACTCGGGTGTTGTGAAGATACCTTATGAGATTTGAAACTTACAAATGCCATAATGAATCCCATGCAATGTCCACTTAGCCACAATGTCCACTCACCATTAATACGACCAATATGTAATTGTGGCCTTTGAATAATGGCTTGTCCCATTTGTCCTTTTTGGATGGAGTGAGTCAAGGTAATTAAAAAAATTGTCATTTTTTGGATGGAGTGAATCAAGGTAATGGACAAAAACAACAATGGACAACAACAACAACATCACTTATCCCATTGTCAATAACTCGCACCCATGCCTTAGCCTTTACAACTTTGTAGCCATCGATGGGTTACGAATCAATAAAAACTCTTGTATTTGTTACTTAACAATGTACTTTACTCTCAATTGCTCGCTCCCTTTTGACATGTATAGGCCACCTTTAACTTTCTACTGTTTCTTCTCTTTGGGTAGAGGAATCATATCCTCCACATTAGCCACCTCGATTCCCACTTCCCTAGTCATGACCTCCATTTTTATTATCAGTATCTAAGATGGAGGTCATAAGGTGCTAAGTATGTAATGGTGTGGTCAGTTGTTAAGATGATGGGGAGGTAGGGTTTAAGGGAATGTGTTTCACCTTATTTTTTATACTAAATGAAAAACAAATTAGCATAACATCTTCATGAATGATGCCCATGCAGCCAAATGCAAGCATTGATCCAATGAAACCATCTTAGCTCCTCAAAATTACAATGTCCCTTTCCCATGTGCTTAGTTATTGTGAAAAATAGGGAAACATCAAAGTCTGAATGCTTGTATGTTGGAATCTCTATCATTGTTGGCATGAATAATAAATTGAGTATGTATGAATGCAACATTCCATCAAGTGGATGCACCAATGGAAATGATATGCTACAACATATGTCTATCCACTCTTGAAGAGGGTTTTTATAAACTCTATCATACCACATAATTTCCTCCTACCTTCTAAGAATTTATGTCTTGTTACCATCATATTGTTGTTCATATACATGTAGCTTCAAATTTGTCTTTGATCCCATAGTAAAAGGTTGAGACTTTAGCACACAAATGATGTAATTTTTAATATTTCCTTGGTCACATGGGTTGTAAGAAAATGTCACATTTTCAACTTCAAATCTTACCAGAATCCTTGTGGTTTTTCCTGTAGCATAAAGGACACATTCAGGCCATTCATCCTCAAAGGCTAACCCTACATTTTCCAACATTTAATAAATCTTATGTATCCTAAGAGTTCCATACATTACTTCATCTAATATTAATTTGACACCAAAGTTCCTAGCACCCAGATCTTGGTGTTGTGTTAAAGCATTAGAAAATGGTGAACATTTTCTAAGTTCAGGGTGGCATAATCAAACTTTCCAGGAAAACAATCCTTCCACAATATCTCTAAGATGTCTCCATGCATGAATTGTTGTCCATGAGAGTATTTGCAACTATTTAGTATATTTTTCCTAGACATCTCCTGAGTATTTATATCCTTGTATGACCAACGCATCTTCTTTGTTTCTTGACCCTCCAAGTCTTGTTTTCCAAACTTTGAAACAATGATGGGAATATAGGGTATACTTGCTAGAATACATCATGAGAAAAAGATAAGGATTCCTTATAAATGAATTGAATTGATGCCATATGAGGTTGAAGTGTCCAAGGTAAGTTCTTACCAAGTCATTTAAAGGTATAAACTTGATGTCGTGCCTCCTTGTCAAAAACCTTGAATCTTTGAAGATTGAGACACAGGAGTGCAATGTTGCCTTCTCCTTGTTTAACCCTGACTACCATATCATCACCTACCATTTCTAATTGTGAATCCACATTGTAGCTATCCAACATTATGCCATTATTCCATGCCTACAATATTGTTCACTACCATGTTGGAGATGCATATTTACCATTCGAGACTTCTCATAGCCTAATTTTGCATGTAGAGGACCATCATTTGAATAGGGAATTAGAAGTTCAAATTTGATATCCCTCACTTCTTCATTCTCGTGTGCGATGATAAATCATTTGATCTAGCCTCACACGTCCTTCTTGCGATGGACTTGATCCAGCCTAAGGAAAGACATTATGTGATAGGCCATAGTTACCTTGTTAATGTGCTCCTAAAGGATAGGATTGCATATACAAGGAGAAACATGATCATTTACACCATCGTGTACCTCACCAGCCTACTGGTAAACTTTACTCCATGGTAGGAAGCACACATATCAGATCTGGTGGCACAAAAACCCTCTCGTAGATTCTTATAGACCTTGACTCCAAGGTGTATATCCATAGGGAAGGATCATTTTGTTTATGATTCATTGGAACCAGAAACTGTCATAAGACCAACATCACATTCACTATCATCCTCAATAACATAGGTTTGATGACCATTGCATTGTAGGCTTGATTACCAATGCATTGCATTGATCATCATCTAGCATAATCAAGAAAAGCTTCTTCAACATGGGGAAAGTGTTCCAGCTCCATGATATCAATCCCATGAAGTTAGGAATATCATGATCCTCATTTATTTTTGTGTCTAGGGCTCCTCCATTCTCATTCATTGGTCAACATGCAACATATAGGTTTCATCACCACCAAGTTTATGGAGAGAATTGCATGATTGGAAGACCAAAATTTCAACCAGAGAAGGCATGCATTCTTCACCATTCTGACCAATACATATATCATAAGTAGGATATCCTTCAAAATATACAATATAAGTCCCATTATTGTTGAGTTGTAAATCAATTTTTTCACTAAGAGAATAAAGAAGATCAACATACACTTTTTTAACCTCAAGAAATTGTCCAAACTCCTTGTCCTCAATATCAAGGACACCAAAGAGATCATGGTCACTATTTCCATTTGCTTATTGGTCTTTTGTAGTACACATATCAACACATGGGCAGTCCTATTCCATCTCTTCAATGGTAATCTTAGTATGCCTGTCACAGACACAAAAGAGTATGCCTCTCACAGAAACCAAAGAGTATGCCTCTCAGGGACACCAGAGGTGTATTCATGTCCATCGTTTCCACCAGCATTTAGAGTTTCTAATTGATATTCTAGTATATATGAATTACAACAATAAACCAAACTTATTTCTATGTCTATTCCATCCTTCCAATTGGCTCCAAAACATATAGAAATTTATTCTTCTAGGGAAGCAATGGTATCTTCATATGCCAAGGGAACACATCCCTCATTTGACTTGTCCATGAAACTTGAGGCACCATCACAAATCTAGTTTTTGACAATGTTAGGGTTTGTTGTTGGGTTGAAAATGGCCATGGAATGCTCATAGAACTCATTGTCTAGGTTGATGTTGCAATCTAGAAATAATGGCTTGTCCTCATGAGGATTCATTTGGATCATATTACCACCATCAAATTCAAAGGGACATCAAACCATAGTTATTCAGTCTCAAGCATGTGCTCAAAATTGGATTTGATTAGATCACCCAAAACATGGCCACCCTCTTCCTCATACTTGTCATGCAATTGTTATTCTAGTGCATCAATGGAATCTTCATATGACAGGGCCCAAATCCTTTGGTAGAAGTGGGGCTTGTTGCAAGGATGGAGGTGACTAGGGGTTGTTCCCCTACTACATGATGCTCTGACAACTCTTTATATAAGACGATGAGTTGATCATCACTCTGAAGGTATTTATTTTCTACAACATCAACCAATAATTTATTGCCTTATACCTTTCAACCAACTCATTGAAAAGCATATCCATGGGATTATTTGATAGGCTTGCAAAGTGTCATCAAGTTTCTTCCTTCTTGCCATGTAATGTTGAAGAAAAAAATCCTCGTCGTAGAATTCTTCAAGAGCCTACTCACAATCACAAAATCCTACAAAAGGCTTTGATGAAACTTGAAATTGAAGACACAACCCTTGGACAATCTTTACGAAACCATTAATGTGTTGCAATTCCTCTCAACGTATGAACAAACAATTTCATCATAATATCCTTATGAAAAGCATTTAGGTCTACCATAAAATCCCTAGTCATGACCTCCATTTGTATTGTCAGTATTTGAGATGGAGGTCCTAAGGTGCTAATTATGTAATGGTGGGGTCAGTTGTTAAGATGATGAGGAGGTAGGATTTAAGGGAATGTGTTTCACCTTATTTTTTATATTAAATGTAAAAAAAAATCATCATAACATCTTCATGAATGATGCCCATGCATCCAAATGCACGTGGAATATGTGCCACTTATAATGCAACATGGATTAGGTAGATACCCTATCTTACCACCACTTCCCTTGCCACCCTTAAGTACTTATTTAATTCCATAGATTTATCATGCATGTTTTTGTTGTTGTCGGGATTTAGTGGTCCGTTCTTGTCATGGTGTAGCCTAGAATTTGGTGGGTGGTGTGTTCTTCTCATGGGTTTTTTAGATGTATTATCAACCATGATATATGGTTGTGGTTATCTTGGTTGTTGTGGTGCACTATGGAGTTTCCTATATCTGGTCTCTAATATGGTGATTGGTCATGGTTTTGTTAGAGATCGTGGTGTACTGTAGAATTTAGTGGGCCATGAATTGTGCTCATTATGGCATAGCCTAAAATATTGTGGGTGCTCTATGTTTCCCATGGGTTTCATGGGTATGGTCTCAATTATGGTTTTTTGTTATGGTTGTCCTTGTGATCATTGTGCACTCTAGAATTTGTTTGTTGTTCCATGTTTTTCATTCCTCTCTTGGGTTTGGTCTCGATTATTGTGTTTTGTACTGGTTATCAATGTGTGGTAAAACATTTCATGGAGGAGAGTTGTTTTTCCATAGGATTGTGGGTAGTTTAATTGCTACCTCTTGCATACACTAGTAGATTGGTTAGAATTGTTGGTATTTGGCACATAGAAAGGGATTTGTTTTCCTTGTGACAATGGTCTTCAAATTTGATTTGTCCATATGCATTTTCTTTTCGATTTGGTCTTTAGCACATAGAAAAGTATGTGTTTTCCTTGTTAACATGTTTTTTGGTTTGGATCTATCCTTGTGTGTTTTCTTTTTGTATGTGATATGGGGTTCATGTTGTTATGTCCCATGTTCAACCCTAGGTTTCTTTGATTCCTACAAAACTATTATTGTTTCCCTATAGTATTGGGGTTTAGGATGGCCTTGTGGGAGTTGACAATGCAACACATGGGGGTTTGCAAAAATTAGAGGCATTTTGTGTCGTGTGGTTCCTCTTCCTTAAGTAGAGGGTGCCTAGTTGGGTTATCCTAGTCTAGTATATATATTTTTCTATACCATTTCTAGAAGTTATGGCATTGCTCAAGTTCAAGTGAGATTTTTTTGTTTAGGGTCATTTTGCACAAATCCAACAAACAACAACCTTAATACTATTTTTTTCTTAGATCCATATGATAAATTTATCATGTCCTTAGTGTTTTCACATTTTTAATATGTCCTTAATATGT
>JZKD02S2413069.1:452527-473758 GCA_000966675.3 Picea glauca
TCACTTTATTATTTACCTTTTAAAATCTCTTAAACCACTTTGACTACTTTGACCTTTTGGGGCTTTTAGATGACATATGACGGTCCTCCAACTTCGTAAGGCCATAACTCTCAAACCGTGAGGAGTTATGTGATGTTCTACATACCACCAGAAATGGCATGACATGTACTATCCATATAGAATAGTATTTTCTGAAAATATATCATAACTCATATTGTTACCCATCAAACAAACTTGGGTCCATTACCTGAACCAGGGGTCTCTAAATTCTCATGGCCATAACTCTCTAACCGTGAGGAATTATGTGACGTTCCACATACCACCAAAAATGACATGAAAAGAACTATCCATATAGGATATTTTCCCTGACAAATTCACTTTCATTCATCTCATTATTCCACAATTAAGCATGGGTTCTCATACTCCACAAAGCATCTTCTTGTGAGGGATTTCACCATAAGGGGACCACTTTGGAGTTCATCCATATTTACTTCTTATCAAACATGACAAAAAAATAATGAGTCATATTTACATCAAACAATATTGGGTCCATTACCCAAACGTTTGTGCTACGAGGCTTTCTTCAAGGGTTGACATCAATGACAACCAACCTTAATCAACAGCATTAACTCAGAATTTAATTGGGTTGCTGAGATATTTTGTTGAGCAATTTGAATATTGTAACTTGTTTTAAAAGTCTCTAAGGACTGTAAAAAATCATACACATGGAGTGTTGACTCTGTCTAATAGTAATTAGCATTTATTGTAATGGGACAGAGTAGGTAACAATTTTAAGTTTGAAATGATAGATTCCAGAACAGAACGAGAGAGCTCACGGAGACAGTCCTTAGATATTCTGATTTTCAATTTGTAATATAGATATATAGAGTAGAGTATGAAAGGATTGTAGTAGAAACAGAGTAGAATAGAGTAGAGGAACACCATGTGTATTTTTCATTTTTATGAATGAATAGAACAAATGAAAAGTTGTCTCAAACTGGACTATGTTCATCTGAATGTGATTGCATGAATATTTCATTTTGTATGTGGTATTTGTTTCATTTCCGTTCTTGTATGAGATTTTGAGAAGAAGATTTCATGAACCTGTAATGAAAGTGGATTGGTTCCAATTGTTTCTCTTCTAAACCGTGTATGCAAGGTGTGCATTCTCAAATGTAAGGTGTGTGTTGACTGGGTCTTAGAACGACTCAGAGAGAAGGATTCAGAGAGAGGACAAAGGGAAATTGAGGATCCAAGTGCAAGGAACGCATAGAGGCTAGAAGCGGCCAAGTTTCAAAGGGATAACCTAAGGGAACGCCAAGTGGGCGTAAGGTATTTTTGTTTCAAGAAAATTCCTCGAATCTGAGTAATTCGAGATCTTCAAACGCAAGGTATGCGTAAGAAGTTGAATCTTCAAAGAGGATGAAGCTCAGGAAGGATAACACTTTTGAGTATAGATCTTCAACAAGGAATAATTGAAGGTTTATGTCTTCGATTCTTAGAAAACCATTTAAGTTTGAGAGACGGGAAAGCTCAGGAGGAGGAGCATCGTAGACCGTCAGATCTAGTACAGAGGACCAATCGCTATCGGCTCTGGAGGAAGGCACACGAGGTTTAAACCCTGTGTATGCAAAGTGGAACGAAATCATCAAAGTCCCAAAAGCATCAAAACCATCCGTCGTTATAAGAAACATGGCGAAGATCCATAAGCCACTAGGGATTTGTTTACTGGGGAACGAAAGTGAAGACTCTCCCAAATCGTCGAAAGGAAGAATGTTGGGATTTGATCATGACCATTGATCATCCCAAAAATATCATGACCATTGATCATGATTAAGAGTTACAACCGTCCATCGGAGGGGATACATGGTTGTTGGTCGACGTTTCGGCACCGGGGAAATGAAGGAGAAGACTGGGCCAAAATCGCGAAAGGGGATTTCGTGAAAAGATCAGAACCATCCATTTTGGAGGATGCGTGGCAGAGATTCAGAAGTCACTGGGAGTTTGGTCATCAGGAGTTGGGAGGTTAAGGCTCCACAAAATCCTGAAAAGGAGATTGTTGGGATTTGATCTGGGTCGTTGATCAAGTGACATATCTGGACCATAGATACAAGAGGTATCGTGTCTCAGGGTTTCATGGATTTGAAAGGGAAAGGAGGAGCACTGCATCGAGTACTGCATCGCGATTTCCTAAATCACAAAAGATGAAGCACTCGGAAGAGTATCCCTAGGCCACAGGAAAGGGTCATGTGGAGAAGGCTTAAAGGAGGACCCGTTAGGCCCTTTTCGGGTTTCGTCATTTCAAAAGACAAGGAGCTGGGGAGATCTCGCATGTAGGAGTCCCAAAATTTTGAAACGTGAAAGGCACGTAGTCTAAAGCCTTGGGTCACAGTCTGAGGTTATGAGAGAGAAAAGAAGTCAACGCAAAGGTATTTGTTGGCCCTAAAGGGAGAGGGGTGTCGAAAAGGGTGGTGTACACACAAGGCTTCTCAAAGCCAGTGTCAGGGACAAAGGGACCTATGGATCTGTTCAAAGGGTTCCAGCTAGAACCAGAGAGCTATTTCGGCTCAGCATGAAGGAACGATCCAATGACCGAGAGGTCGCGGACCCTGCCGAAGGGTGATGTATGGGTTCTGCATCAATTTCCCTCTGCAGACTCAAGTTCCCCCATTTTTCTCACTCTAGAGTAAAAAATTCAATTTTTTGCACATATATGCGAGCTATAGTTAGACAACTTGCGTATATGTAGGTTGCTCCATTACATCCCGTATACATCGAGTTTTGTGCTCAAAAATTAAAAATATTTCAGGTTTCCATGCCATGTCAGGAGATCCATGATCCTTGACCTTATATATACTGGAAACATTCCAACTCGACCCTTCAATTCCATTTGGAGGCTATAAATTGATTCATATACAAACCTTGAACACACATCATTGAGAGAAAAGACACTCTGGAGAAATTTCACTTCATAATAAGTCTGCATCCCTTTTTCCTTGAAATTCTGAACTTCTTGTGTTCATCCCCCAAGATCTTCCTATATTGAGAAGTAGAAACTCAATTACTCCTACTACTTGTGATCTTTCCTTTGTGGAAGATTGAAGTGGTGCAGTCCCAACTAGAGGGACTTATTTTCTTGATTATGATATGTGTCATTACAGAAGTTTTTCACCTATGTACTTTTGTTGATTACATTAATAGAAATGTTATTTTATCGTCCAATTATATGTCACAAATATTTACATTACTTTCCATGGGTGTATTTGTTATACATGTTAATGGATTATGCTATTTTATATGTTGACATTATATATAATTTATATATGCTTTTATATTTTGGTTGTTGAGGAAAAGTTGCTGGAATCAAGATTTCAGTCATGAGGTCAACAGGGGTCTTCTTTGTACATCCAAACGAGGTAGGCTCTTAGCCTTATCTTGTTATCCTTTCTATTTATCTACCATACTTGAGTTTAGAGTTTATTTCTAGGTTTCATTATGTTTGTTGTGGTTTACCCCTTTCCATAGAGATTTTCCACGTAACATTTATCTGTATTGAGAAGAATGATTGAATTTTGATTGTTCCCTCTGTCTTCCTTTCAGGTCCTTATTTTCTCATGCCCTGTTCCAGTCTTATTCCTTCTATTCTTTTTTCTTCTTGTATATACAATTTATGGTCCACGGGATCCCCAATCCCAATCCATCTTTGGATAAATGATTTTTATTTATAAGACTATAAAAGATTATATCATTTTTGAGAAAAATCCCAGAGAACTATTTTGGGGTTAATTTTGATTGTTTCTTTTGAACTTTGAGCTTTTGAGTAAGAGATATTTGAAATTATCATATAAAATTGTATTTTCGATTTTAATGAAAATACTCATTTAAAGTTCTCTCATATGTGGATCATATGTTCTTTTTCTTTTGAATGTGATAAAAAATACTCAAAATTGTGATGGATGTGAGGATCATTTAGTTATTTTCTACAATTGTATCTACTTACTTTTGATATTTCTGCAAATATTGTGAGAAAAGGTTCCTGGTCCATCTCTTAGGAACTCCTATTGTATGTACGATATTTTAAAAAAAAATCATGTATTTGAGTGATAAAGATATATAATTTATTGTCTAGTTTTATCCCTAGTCCAAGATATTCAATATATATATTTCAACCAAAGAGGAGTACCACCTCTATAAACACAGGGGGATTCATATCCTCGTGAGTTTTTTGTTTCTATCTCAACCAATTCAAGCATAAACACCTACATACCTATAATTTCAACCCTCACCTCTCTCAGGAGGATCATCGATGTATCTTCCACCAAGCCCCAAAATATCTCCTCATTTGAGATGTTCTATACCAACAAGGAGTGGATATCATCCTTTGTCGATTCATCACCCTCGTTGAGGCAGAACGGGTCCTAAATTATTTCCATAGTGGCACATGCAGGGGCCATCTCTCAGGGATGCCTACTTCCCAGAAAATTGTATGGGCCGGGCATTTTTGTCCTACCCTATTCCACGATTGTATCCATGTTTTCCAATGGTGTACCAATTATCAATTGTACACCCTTAAATCCAAATCCCCACCAACTCCCCTACAACTTGTCATCATAGCAGACCCCTTTTACAAATGGGGCATAGAATTTAAGATGTGCAACCCCTCATCCAACAATGGACAAAAACACATCGTCATGGCAATTGAATACTTCACTAAGTGGGTTGTAGCCATGCCTACATTCAATAACATGGAAGATATTGCAACCTACTTATTTTTTAACCATGTCATTACCCAATTTGGGGTTCCCCTACAACTCATTTCTGACCATGAAAAAAACTTCGAAAAAAAGATATTTGCGGAGTTGTCCTCCACATTAGGTTTCAATCATGAGTTCACCTCACCATACTACCTTTAGTCCAATGGTTAGGTTGAGGTTGTCAATAAAGTCCTGAAAATGAAATTACAGTGAATAATCAATCAGTACAAAACCAATTGGCACCACATGTTGTTTTCTACATTATTGGCATATCAGATGGTGGTCAAGAGTGCCACTAGGGTCACACTCTTCCACTTGATTCATGGGGTGGAATATGTTCTTCCCATTGAGTATGAGATTCCAACACCACACCTACTACCTGGCACTACTCCTATGGAACAACAAATAATTACCTTAGAGTCCTTTGACAAAGACCGCAGGTCCTCCTTGCAAAAAAACGAGGCTTCCAAAAAGTGCTCCAAAGATATTATCGACCACCATGTTAAACTTCATTCATTTAATAAAGGAGACTTGGTTTTGGCCAATGACATCGCCCACAATACCCTAGGCCATGACAAGTTTGAATCTCTATGGTGTGGCCCTTTCATTATCAAACACTTCCTTGTGAAGGGAGCATACATTCTTTCTCACTGCTATAGCATCAATTTCGACCCTTGAAGCATTGAAAAGGTTATTGGCCTAATCCCTATGCTATTGGCAGACGATTATTCTCCATACCTCCTTAAGACCTTCCAAAAACTAGTTTCGAGGAAGATGTATGTGCCCTCACATTTATGGTACTGGTATACATGTGGGCCACTAAAGGGATAGTCACGTACATGTCAGAAAATGATTAAAAATATATAATTATACCTAATTAATGGTGATTTATGGGTTTGGTTAGTTTACTAACTCCTTTTACCCATATTCAATGGTATCTAAAAAATTAGAGACCACATAAAAGGAGCATTTTTCCAAGGAGAAAGGTTATGACAAGTAATGGTTCTTTTCACACGTTAAGAAAACCTTTGTTTGGATAACCCCACCAAGTATATAAACCCTTATACATCCTTGTTGTTGTTGGTTTGACCCGAAAACCCTTGTTTCCAACCCCTTTTTTCTGATTACCAACTTATATTTCCAAGATTTTCCATTTATACTCTCTTTGGGCTTGTGGTAGATTGAAATTTAAGACCATCCTGTATAGCAGGAGAAAGTGTGGAGGAACCTAGGATCTCTCTCGACAGGGAAGCACCGTGCAGGCCAGGTATAAAGTTGTAACCACTTTAACTACTTAATAAAAATAGAAACTCTTTACTTTGAAATATGTTGTAATTGTAATGTTTTGATTGCAATCGTTTTACATATATTTTGTAGAATAATAGTTGTTGATATTTTACTAATATACGTCATTAGACAAATAGGTATTTATTAGTATAACTACCTCTTTGTATAGTATTTCATATTTAAGGTTTTTTCAATTTTCAAATAAGTTGTTGGAAAGGAGCAAAGAAACTACAATAATCAGGAATGACATCAACTATAGGACTTTGGCTGAGTCAATATTCACGTTCTTCCCAATAGTTAGATATTTCTTTTGAAATCAATTATTATATTTTTGATGTATGTTCTTGTTGTCAATTTGTTTCTATGTGGCCATTGGTACGTTGCAGTACAACCCACTACCGTAGGGGATTTTCCCCAAAAGCAGAACTGGCAACCATACCAAGGATCTTTCTCCAAAGTGGGCATCTTTATGGGTTTTTGTCTTTTTTTGCTTGATTGAAGTATTTTTATTTGTTTCATACTGTCATTTATACCTAGATTGATATCTTATAATAATTTGGGTCTTTTTCGAATTTCGCTTGTGCTTTTGTGTTGCCTTTTACTATCTCTTTTTGAGGTTTTTAGGCATATACACATTGTGCTAGTTATCACAGTCACATACATATACATACCCTACTAGTATAGACAGTCATGTACATGCGGGTTTCCTTCATCACAGGAATGCACATCTTTCCATAATATATTTTTTCAAATATTTTTTGTTTGAAAGTTTGTAGGCCAAGTATTTGGGGTACCTTATGAGGCTTCGAGACTCTTTGTTTTGTTATTTGAGTTCATTTTTTGTCATTTTTACTCTTTTAAATAAAATAAGAAAGCTTTTTGTGCTTTTCTTTTTGTGAATCATTTTCGAGTCTTTCAGGGTATTTTGGGAAGTTATTTCTCAAGGTCTTTTATCTGGAATAGTTCTTATTACTATTCTTGGTAAGATTTTATAAGTCTAAATTCTTTCCTACCTTTTGTTTTTGTTATTTCTTGTTCTTTTTTAAGAAGAAAGGTTGTCTTAAATATTTCCTATTTCTTTTTTCCTATTTAAACAAGAAAAATAGAAAAATACTTATAGAAAGTATGCATTAACATTTTTTTTCATCCCTTTCCATTGTATAAATGAAGAGAGAAAACTTTTTGTGTTCTTTCTTTGTTTATTTCTCTTTTAGATTTCAATTTGTTCTTGCATTTTGAAAGATTTTTCTTTTGAAAAGTTAGCTTAGCTTCGACGAAAAGAATAGTTACTTCCTTTTAGTTGCTCTGCATTGAAAACAAAATTTTACATCAATAAAGCATATCATCTATTTTTTTTTCTTACTTTTCATTTCATAAAAGAAAAGAGTTTGCTCCATTTGTTTGAAGTGTTTAACACTCATAGTTTTAGTGAAGAACTGCATTTCATTTTTTTTTATTATTTTTTTTTTCTGTTGAGTCTGTAAAACAACATTCAATTTCACCCATCACCCTTACTGAGTAAACAAAAACCCCTATAAAATGACTGTTTAACCAAAATCAATTATACATTTTCATTTTCTAGGGTAAACAAACTAGTTTAGGCTAGGGCCTTGATTCAGGTTGGAGAGTTAATTTTTCTAAGGCAAAAAACAAACTTAGGAGTCTAAGATAAAGAGTGCAAAATACAATTTCCATATAAGTATAGTTGGGAAACTCCTTTAACATATGATTTAAAAACAAGGTCATGTGAAGGAGAGTCAAGGAGATAACCCCTTAGAAGCCTGACTAAGCGTAGTGAAGGTATCATATTTTGGGGGTTTCGTCAGTGCCTTTACCTCCATGATAGGTGGCGCTTTCAAGGCTTAAGGCTTAGTTACCCATACCATATGTTCGATACTGATTGTTAAATGTACCCCCCAGACATTAATTGTGAGTTGGTACCCTTATTTTTCATTCCTAGGGATATTAGAGGTGACTACGGGGGTTTCCGTGGTACCTGGGGAAAATGTGTTATCACACTTTGTAGTACCTATAGAGGGTGCCCCGTGAAGCATGGGTACTTGCACTAGGAAGGGATGGTTAGTAGAGGTCAGGGTAACTACTTCTCACTCCTTTGTTCCCTAGTTCATAGGACTTAATCAACCCATGCCTTCGTCCATAAGGTCCTTACTTGAATTTGTTGCTATTGTGGTCTTAGGACCTAATCCACCTGATTCAGAGTATTGGCAGGGTTTTTTGGGATTTTTATTTCTTTTAGGGATTTTCTAGTGGTGTGCTCTACAATCATAGATTGCCTAGGAAGGTGTGTCGATAGTCACCTCGAGATGATAACTCATAGTGGATGATAAAACAACTTGTTTTCAGTTGGTCTCGGAGAATTCAAGGTCTTCCGCCCAATCAAGTGGAAGTGAATCCTTCACCACCTCCTTTGAGACATTGACTCGATCAAAATGATGCATTTTTTCTCGTTGATCCCTTCGAAACTATGGACACAGATCCTGCAAAAACTAACGCTTTTTTGTTATAGGTCACACGTGTATCAGATATCGAAGTCGAAGGTTTCATTCGGCCATTTAATCCTCCACTAACTGGATCCCATGATTCAGTTGTTTCAAATATTTTGGCTTCTAGGTCAGACTTCACTGACAATCGCCCTCTTCGGTGGGCCATAATGGAAGGAACTTCAAAATTTTCTAGTTTGGGGGCCCTTGCAATCACCACGTCAAAAATCATGTCGGGAGGAATATTCCCTCCTCTCATATCTTATAACCAAATTAATAAAGTGGTTCAATCCACAATAGTCACGTCAGTCAGCATATCAGCACCATTGATAGTTGGGTCCACTCAGCCTTTGGGTTCAACCTTATTGTTGCCTTCAGTATCTAATGCATTTTCACTTGGTATGCTATCGATATTCATGCAGAATGTATCGATTGGTTCTCAATCGATTCCTCAAACTTATAATGTGGGTACAAGGATTTCTTTACTTCTCTTCCCATATTTCCATTGGGTCGGAGGTCATATTCCTCCATCGTTCCCCTCCCTCAGAAGAAGACCTTTTCCATCTTTCAAACCTAATCCATTCACATGATGGGGCAGTTCTATGGGAAGTGGATTTCAATCTACTAGCATGCCATATTCTTCTAACCCGTTCACAATATATGGTGGGTTCATGAGTAATCATTTTCCCTCATCTAGAGTGTTGGTAGGGGGGAACCCTTTCCAAAGCCAGTGGAATCCCATGCAATGGTCCTACTCTTTGCAAGGGATGTCGTGAGGGGGAAACCCCTTTCTTTGTTAGAACGTCCCAACACAAGGATGTTTTCCTTCGAAAGGGGTGCCAGCGGGAGGAAAACCCACTTTTCCATACGAGAACCAGATGGTTGGAGGTTCTCCTCCACTTAACCAGGGTCAACAATTTTTCACTCAAAACTATGGCCCATCCACAATCTCTTCCTAGAAACTTGGTACCAGTACCAATCTAGGGTATTATTTTTCGGCAAGTTCTCAACCTAAAACTTCCAATCCACCTAGTTGGAAGTATGGGCCCTAGCCGAGGCTACCTTTTATAGCAACATTGAACATGTCAAGCCTTCCCAATCATATGAACGATCTGGTTTTCCTTGATATGAACTAGTTTTCAGTCCCCACCAAATTACCCTTGGACATCTCTAAGCTTGAAGGAAAGTATGGTGAATATCCCTATGATCATGTGATGACATTTGATTTATGGTGTTCATTGAACTCTTTGAATGATTATTCCAACCAGATTTGTCTTTTTCAGTGCACTCTTACGGGAGTTGCAATGAAATGGTACATCGAACTTGACAATGGAGCATTTCCCACGTTACACTATCTGGCTTTGGTTTTCCTCAACCACTTCCAGCTTCCTATATGGTACGATGCCAACACCGACCTCCAATCTATGCTTAAACAATACAAGGCCACTCATATCTTGGATCATATCCAGGAGTGGTAAAGAAGGAATAGGTTGATCAAGGCCAAAATTCCTCCTGAATTCTTCTTGGAATGGTTCCTTAAGTCTTTATTGATATACATCTCCAAAGATGTATACATTTCAGGATTCTTTCCAAAGGAAGAGATGATATTTAGGGTGCATCAACTATATTTGATCTACTTGTAGTCTTAGATCCTGGTGTGACAGAAACTACAACCCTCCATTTTTATTTTGATTCTATTACTTCATTAAAAATGGAGCCCCATTATTTTTTAGCCTAAGAGAAATTCTCATATGTCTCCTTATTCATCTCAATATTCTTATGGTGATTCATTTTTTACTTAGAAAATGGACAATACTCAGTGTTGGAATCCAAATTTTAATCGACAAAGTTACTTTCAACTCCTCCAAATAGTCTGAAGGAGTTACTTCAAACTCCTCCAACCAAGTTCGGAGGAGTTCCTATATTTCTTTTTGATACACAATGATATCGCAAGATTTGGGAGAAAATCCTCTGATCATATTGGAGGAGTTACTTCTAACTCTTTTGAACTAATCGGACAACTTACCTCTAACTCTTCTAAACTGATTGGACAAATTTCTCTTAACTCCTCCGATCAAACCTACCCCAACCACCACATTAAATTTCATAAGTAACCATTTCGATATAAAAAGGAGTGGAGTCGATACTAGTGTTATTCGACCATTTGAAATTGAATGGAAAAAAATAAGGATAAGAGAACCGAGTTGAACGTCGTTAGAGAATCTCCCATATCCATATCCAACACATGTCAACATAATCTAGGTATGGTGTCATCAACTCTCTCCCTTTTTTTAATATGTGGTTAGGTGTTTTTTCATTTTTCTCTAGCTCAATAATCCTCTTTTCCCCCTTTTTCTTCGTCACTTCGCTCCTCACCACACCTTTCCATTTCCCACCAAATTTATGTTTTATTCTAAATTTTTTCATGGCTACGGGATACATAACCAGTCGACCTTTTACCCCCATCACCAAAATGGACTTCATCCCCATCCTCGCACTTAACCATTTCAAGCCCCAAACGTGTCCATGTAACAAAGACCTTGATCTAAGAAATCCTGAGGTTCACTCATACTCCTACAAGCTAGTTGTAGTTCTCCTGATTGCTCTCCTTGTGGTTAAAAACCCTAACTTTAAAAACAAAGACTTTCAAAGTAACTCTCCGATCATATTGGATAAGTTACTACTAACTTCTCCGATATGCTCGGAAGAGTTGACATTATATCTTCCGCACGTTTTCGGATTAAATGGAAACAACTCCTCTGATCATATCGGAGGAGTTACTTTAACTCCTTCAATACGATCGGAGGAGTTCCTAGTAAGTGCTCCAATCTCCCTGATACAATGATAAATCCTTATGAATACATATTAGAGAGGTCACTAACAACTTATCTGATATGCTCAGAGGAATTGTTACTAAATTCTCTGATATGCTTAGAGGGGTTGTTACTAACTCCTCCAATGTGATCGAAGGATTTGTAGCTAACTCTTTTGATCTGTATTAAGGAGGTTTTTTTCTTATGCTCTAATTTATCCTTTCGAAGTTGATTCCCAATCATTTCACCCGAAAATATTATTGAGTGTTGTCTACTATTAACCTGACATTTGTGAGGAGCAACTTGTCATGTCTTGATAATTTAAGTAATTCTTATAATTTTCCGATGATTTAGCTGTATTTCCAAATAACATTCTCTAAATTGATCCTGTCTGCAGGTTCACATGTCACCACAAAATAATATGGTGATGAAAGCAACATGGGTTGAGCCATCTAGCATCTCCCAACAGAAAATGGAGAGAGAAAGTGACGGGACTATATATGTTGATACATCAGGACTTCTAGACAAAGATGGAGAAACCTTAAAATGGGGAGAAGTATATTATATGTTCAAGAAATAAAACTTCTCTGTGGAGATAAAGGAACTATATGAGCTTCAGGTGTTTAGAAACATTAGAAAATCAAGAATTTTCAGGGTGGAATCACATCTAGTGGTTTTCCCTTGTGAAGACACCATTTCTTGGATTTTTAAAAATACAGACATAAATAGTCGATATGTATTTAATGCAAGAAGATAACCTATAGCTTCATTCATGCCCGATGATTTAGCTAAGTGTTGTCATATTAAAGCTGGGAACAAAATACTAGATGGTCAACTCCTTAGTGATTTGGATCTCACATCGAAAAATGTATTCCCCGCATGATATAAAGAAGATAAGAAGTTCAAGTATCGACCCAAGAGTCGATACCCCATGACCAATTTAAGGATATCCTACCAGTATATGGTATCCATGCTATGTATGTTGTATGGGGAACCAAATGAAACTCACTTTTCCCTATCATACATGCCCCTAATTTATTTTTGTAAAAATGTGGGGGTCTCATTCAACTGGGCAGACATATTGTCTAAAAATATCAAGGATTTCATTTATGTAGTTACACAAGAAAAACCAGGAATCTTTCCCAGTTTCCATATGTCTTCATGTATTCTAGACATAATTTGTATCGCTCACAAGTGCCCAAGCATGGGATGGAGTTGTTTTCCCACCGACGTCGCTATCCACATCTATTGCAAGGTGCTTTGGGACCACAAATATCGAACAAACTATCAAAGAATATGCGAACACTTCCTTTCCCCATTGTATGAATTCCATTTTTTCACCTCACCACCTTGTATGACAGACAAGGCCATAACAGTTATAAGAAGGATCAGGGACTGGTATTTAGTGGAGCATGGTACCTATATAATAATATATAGCGTGATGAAACCACCCCACTTACTCCCTCGGTTCATTCCTAAAAAACTCATGCTTCAGGAAGTGGAATATCAAACTAACATACATGGGGTTGAAGAAATTCTATACAGATCAAAGAAATCAATTTGGCCTCCACTACCTCTTTACATTGGAAACTATTTCTCTGAAAGAACCAAGCAAGCCCAAACGGAAGTAGATGTCTTACTTTCCTACCACTTTGGAGAGGAAAGATCCAGGAGACATGACCCTAAGAACATCATCAAAGGGAACTTCAATAGAATGAGAATCACATATGAGTACACCATTGAGTTATCTGAATAAAAGGAAGTGCATCAAAATGCCAAAACTTACAAAGAAGTTATATTCAACAAGTAGGGCCAGCCAAAAGGAAGGATTGCGGACGAAGAAGCTACAAGAGAGGTGACCAGAAAAGAGGCAGAATGAGATGAAGCTGAGATATCTTCCCTCATATATGTATCAACTCATTTAGGTTACGTAGTAGAGGAGGAAGGAGCACCAATAGGTAAAAAGAGAAGAGACAAAGAGAAGGTGTTGAAAAGGAGGAATGACACTAAAAAGAAACAAAAAATAGAAGTTTAAAAAGCAAATCTCGGGGCAAAAAATGAAGTGAAAGATAAAGCTGAAGCCGAAGAAAAAGTTAAAGCTAAGGAAAAATATGAAGCCAAAGAAAGAGCTACTATAGAAAAATAAAAGGAGCTAACTGAAGCGGAAAGAGTGGTAGCAGAACTAGCAGAGAAAGAAGCAGCGAATAAAGTTGTTGAAGAAGAAAGAAAGAAGAAGAATGCAAATGATAGAGAGGGTGACACACACCTCATGGAGTTGGATATCCATGGAACCTCTACCATAGGTCCATGATCATAAACAACGAGCGGTGATTTAGGCCTCAGGTCTTGGGAACCTTTTCAGTCAACCGAAATATTATATCTATGAAGTTTCACATACAATAGTAAAATCGGTAGAATCGTGCAAGAAAGAGGGAAAAAGGTTCCAACAACAAAAGGAGCCCCTTTTTCAATGATTAGTCAAGTTCCTATCATAGAAGATGTTAGGGAAGACCCTTTGGAAACAACAAGGGAAGGATTTGCATTTATTCATGCAACCATATACAATATACAAAGGCTATGCCAGCAGAATGAAGAGAAAGAGGTGAGGATCAGGGAGCTAGAAGACAAGATCCAACAAGTAAATATTGATGAAAGGATTATTCTCAACTTTAAGGCTAGTGAAAAAAAAGTGAGGAATGATTTGGAAGGTTCCATCACTTACATGTATACCAATCTACATCTCTTCCAAAATGTGACTGCAACAATTATTGAACAAAACAACCCAATACAAAAGCGACTAACACAATACAACACTATCCATGAAGGTATAGCGTAAATTGATACCTAAATAATGGATAATCTTGATGCACCTCCATAGTTGTATAGAAACTCAAAACCAACAAGAAAGACAAACTTGTATGCATTATATAATTGCCAATAGGTAGGGAAAAGGGCAGATAAATAAGTAACCAAGGCAATGGAGGTATGTTCAAGGACTCACAAAGCTTCCCAAGAGATGATAAGTAATGGTCATCTCCCAATATTAAATGAACTTGGGAATAATTTTCTCATAGAAGAATTGGTGAATGTAGTCCAAGAAAACACGAGTCGAAGGATACAGATAGTTGAAGCAACAACCTTTCTCTTTACCGATCTTATTGACCAACACCTACTATAGTAGGTGAATCTTCACACTATGATACAGGCTTACATGAAAATACTGGAGAAAGATATGAGTTCCCTTGATCATAGCATTTCCATGATCGAAGAAACACTAGAACAATTATCATACATGAGAATTGAGTCACTATATAACTAGTTGGAGGTTTGGATAGCTTATCTCTGAAGCAAAGTTTTGTAGGGAAAGGACAAACGACTGTTTTTCTCTCGTCCTTTTCCTAACCACCTCAAATTTCATCCTTTATTCCACTTATCATTAGAATAGAGAAGATGAACAATTTGTACTTCCTCTTCAAGAAGAAGGTGAAAGGGCACTAGTTTTTTGTATAAAATAGAGTAGAAACATGTGAAAAAGAGGACTTTTGGATTTTTAAGCATTGTATAGAACCAAGAACATTTTCGAGAACTTATACACTGTTAATAAATATTGAGAAGCCCCCAGGGCCAACATATTATAGAAGAAATTCTGTGTAGAAATGGATTGGAGCTTTGAACTACTTCAAGTGAAGATAATTGTTGTTTCTATGGATTGTAAGAGTGTTTGTTTGTTGTAGACTAATTCTTATACAATCTTTGTCATTCTACAGTTATTGATATTTCTTTGAATATTTCAATGCCTTGGTATTTGTGGGTTAGTACAATATACATTGTTTTGATCTATACTAATTTGGTTATATACATATGTATGCATTTGTCTCCAATATTTTCCTTTTGCTACAACTAATTGTATAAAAATTTTGTAAGGTTTTGGTTGCATTATAACTCACTGGTTACTGTAGTGTTCTCCTAGCTAGGATAGGTTAGCATATATTAGTGATAGTTTAGTTGTATTTACATACATGGTATTCATCTACATATCTGCATTGCAACCACCCACTTCATCGGTACACCGGACCGTAACTGGTACAAAGAAACCAAAATACAACAATAAATGGCAACCGAGCCAAATTCTGGATAGGACTCCTAATCCAAATAGTGTATATTCTAATTGGGACGATATATGGGGGATTACCACTTGTTGTTGTTGGGAGAATTTGAACTTGTCAATAGAACCTTTAGGAGATTATACTGGATGCACTGCAACTTGGTTTTGACCCATTGAAAGCAAAATCTAGACTACATGTTGATGGCATCGTAGGGTTTGTTAAAAGCACAACCATAGATCTGGTTACAAAATAGATGTAACAGATGACTATTCATCTATTTAAGGCTGGTCAAGCCATTTCTTTGACCATCCCCACCGCCCAGTTGTCATATGTTCATGTTATACAATCGATGGCCCCAAAGGGTTCCCAACAACCTGGAGGGACAGCTAAAAAAGGAAAGGATAAGAAAGGAGGTGGAGGTAATAAAAACACCAAATATGACAAAAACTTTGGAGGGGAAAAGAAGGATAAATTCCCACACAAGATTTTTGGGTGTGATCACCTTACCCATCAATGCCCACAAATGGAAGATGTCCACCACCTGATAACACAGTAGAAACAATATCCTATTGTACTAAAAAAATTGTTTCTGCAAGGGAAGAATATGTAAGGGGGCTCTTCTACTTCATATCCACAAGGGGGAACCTCAAGTGAATCTTTGTTGGATGGATCGTACTTGTTCGTCAATATGGTTAACCACACGAAAGAAGAGGAGGTAGATTTATCAACTAGGTCTCATGATTATGATAATCCTGAGTCAACGTCTAAAGGAAAAGAAACTTCATATCCTCAGAATTATCTCCATATAGAGAATCCTCAGAAGGAAATGATTCCATGCATACCAATAGGTGTGTATATGTGAGCATCACACAACCCCAATTCTCGAGCCACTGCCAACTACTCTATTATTGAGGATTTGGCTCAGACACATTATGTGACGTTTTCCTTAGAGGTACTCCAAAGTTGCCATGTGCGACGAGCCACATTGTTGTCCACAATTGGGGCTGATCACTCATCGAACTAGCTCATTATGAAGTTCAATGCTACTGAAGTGAAGCCTCACATTCCTTATCACATAACCATCTGGATTAATATTGTGTACACAAAGAACATTATCTGTAGGACCATTGTTGAAGAAGGTCCTTTGACATGTGTCATGTACTTGTCTTGTTGGAAAGCCATTGGCTCTCCTGAACTTACCCCTTCTCCTACTCTTTTAAACTCATTTGATGGATTATCTTTCAGACCGCACAACCTCATTTCATCTTTTCTGGTCCAGTTAGGGGGAAAGTCCATTTCTGTAGAAGTTGAAGTAGTTGACGCTTCGCTCGACTATAATATTTTTTTAGGAAGGAGTTGGACCTATGCGATGATGGTGGTCTTATCATCATTTTTTCGAGTTTTATGCTTTACTGATGAGGGGGGGATTGTAATGATCAACTAGATTTCATTTAACTATTATGAATCCACGAAAAATCCAAGATCTATGGTCCCATTGATCAAAAACTCTCAGACGACAATTGATAGCATTGGTATTGGAATATATCCTTCCCTCATGGGAACATTTAATTTTCCACCACTAGTTTCTTATATTCACGTTACCCTGTTTGGATACCAAAATTCGAGCCCCGCAACCTCTATGAGTCATGTTGAAGACAAGAAACCAGTCGCTGCAATTCATGTTGGGGGCACAAGTCTAGTCGTTGCTAGTCATATTGGATGAATGTCACCAACCTCTGTTGATCATGTTGGAGACCAACAACTAGCCTCTGAAAGTCATTCTAGGTATGTGAAACCAACCTCTTATAGTCATGTTGGAGTTATGTCAATAACCTTTGTGATTTATGTTGAAGACAAGAAACCAACAGGTGCAAGTCATGTTGGGGGCACAAGTCTAGTCACTGCGAGTCATGCTGAACAAACATCACCAACCTCTGCTAGTCATTTTGGAGACCAACAACCAACCTCTGCAAGCCATGTTGGGCTTGTGAAACCAACCTCAACTATTCATGTTTGACTTCTTTAACAAACATATCCGAGTAATTTTGAATACCGGTTACCAACCTCCACAACTCATGTTAGGAGAGCTAGTCCAGTCACCACGAGTAATGTTGGAGACCTGCACTTAGCCCTTGCTATTCATGTTGAGAACAATGCACCAGCTACTACAATTCATGCCAGGGGCATTGATATTATTGATAATCCTATATGAATAGGATGTAAGCCCAAGTTCTCTTGTAAGCTTTGCTAGGGAGATCACCTTGCTCAATTGTTCCATGTTATTCTGGTGGTACGAATATTGTGGTCCTTGTTTGAAAGTCCTTCTAGTTCCGAGTCATATTTGGTTTCCCAACAACCTATTCAACCAGTGGTTGATGAAGTGATCACGTCGATGCAATCTTCAGCCGATCCACTCTTCGCTTGGAGAGTGATGAGTCTAAAAAATTGATCGAACCAATGAAATGTTTGGTCGATCCAACTCTTCTTTTGGGGAGTGTTGTGTCTTTTGACTATGTCTTTAGCATTTCCAATTCAGTACCTTATGAACAAGGAGACATTCCACTCTCTTCGAGTACACTCCCTCCAATTCCTAGGATGGTTTATTTTTATTGAAATGATCTTGTTGAGCCTTACCTTCCTTCTTCTACACCTTTCCAATAATGGTTAAAGTTAATTCAACAAGAATTCATCAATGTATTGTAGATGAAGGAAAGTATTTTATCATCCTCAGGTTGGCAAGCTTTGGGTTCTCCCAAGCTTGAATCAACTACTAGTGAGTTGTTGGATTTCTATAGAAGACCTAGTGAATGTTTGGGGATTCTTCCTTAGTTTCATATCACTTTAGGTGGGAAGACTATCTTATTCAATCTGTTAGTGGTTTCAGTCCCTTTAGATTTCAATATGCTTCTTGAGCATGATTATGAGATGAATACTTTGGTGTTTATGCTATTTCTTGTGATGGATTTCCCTCACAACATAAGCATTGTCACTATTGGTCAAATTTTATTTGATAATCACCATCCTAGTTCAACTTTAGCTTAGATTTATCCTTTATATGTTACCAGTGCTCAAGTAGACTCTTCCCTGCCACAAGTGAATTATGTGGTGTCTTATCCTCGGTGTTCAATTGATTCTGAGAAGGATCCTTCAAAATCATGTTTTCCTTCTCAAGACAAGGTATCGACAATTAATCAGGTGTTGTATCCAATGGGGGCATGTGAGCCTTCGCTTTCCCCTTTTGTCCCGAGTAATTCAGAGTTTTCTCTCAAGTTTTATCTTACTATTTGTGAGACCTTGAGCCCTAATATTCGTGAACCATCGAGTCCTGGTTTTTTGGATTTGAGTTTCCTTCAGATGAGGCTATCCTTAAAGCTATGATTATGGATTTTTTACCTCTTCCTGAACTAGAATATTTACAACTTGATTACCGAAGAAGCCCTTGAACTGAGCCTAAAAGTGGGCTCTACCTAGAGAGGTAATTTGCATAAGCACAAGGTTGTGTGGTACTTTGTACATATTATACTTTTATGGTTTCTTGTCTCCGAGTTTTGTATTCCATAGAACATGTTATTATCAAAGGTTTCTATATTGGATTTGTTAACTTCTGGGTAAGTGTTGTTGGCCATATATACAAGACATTAGAAACATTTTCTTTGGTTCATTTTTCCAATGTCAATCCGTTCTAACTTGTAATGATCTCAAAACTAACATTTACGTTAGAGTTCCCCCTCCTTGAATCCTTTTCATTATCCGGTTCTTAGTTCATTTGGACTTAGGATCGATCCCACTTAGTTGTGACACAAAACCTTTTTTTTTGTTTAGAAGTTTTGTAATTCATGTGGTAGAGCCTACCATTCATGGGTTCCCTAGTTAGCACTTATTTTGCATTTTGGTTCCCATGATGAAATATGTCTTAGGCTTGGGAGTCATGTTAGTGCCGCTGTGAAAATGCATTGAAAAATTATATTCTTCTCAATCTTATTCTAGTTAGTTTATCTCTGGGCTCCGATACTTACGTGTTAAGTTTTAATATTACATTGCATTTTGTTGCTTTCACTTTTGAGGCTAATGTCAGCATCTACATGTTGTTTCTTAGCCACTTCCTTATGCATTCTCATCAGTTGCTAGCCTTGCATTTTTTGTTGTTGAAATTTGGCACATGTACCCTAGGAGGAAACATTCCCCCGAGTGTCCATATCCTGCACATGCTTTCCTTGCATTGAGCATAGGTATGTTCCTTGTACTTGGAACTAGTTTGCTTCTCTGTGACACATGTTTCCTCTTTGTATAGTAACATTCTTTTATTCTTTTTTTAGGATTTCATAATATGAAAAGGATAAAAAAATCAAATAACAAAAAAAGAGTGTGGGAATGAGTCTTCTACACCATTATTGGAAGTAGTAGAGTCACCTATGAACAATGCACAAAGTTTTGAGTCCAGTCTCAACAAATTGGGTTCAATATGGAATTAGGAAACTTATTCAGTTAAATAGAGTTTTTACTCCAAATGGTTATTCTTCCAATCACTATGGAGAATGTGTCATTGCTTCCTTCTTCACAGACTTATGTCAATATTCATTTTCATTCCATGTTTCCTAAGTCACATATTCTGTCATGTTTTTGTTCAAAAGAATTTTTATCCCTTGTTGTCCATTCCATAGAATTCCTTGACTATACAAGTTGGCCTTCCCCTATGTCAAGTATTTCTCAAAATCAAGAGTATGTTTGTCCTATACCCGTGTTGGTATAAAGGATCCCCATTGACTTCCTTCTGACTAGATAAGCTCTTATCGACTACAACAAATTTCTATAAGAGTTTGACCTAGAGTCGCACCTTGGGCCTATTTACATCATTGATAGGTGACCTTGTGCTCAGTCGATGACATTCCATCATTGGTTGACGACTGAGTGGTTTCCATTGTTTTCGATGGTAAGAACATTATTCACACATTAGGATTTTTGCAATACCTTGGATTCCATTTTTCTCCATTGGTGGTTTCCTCGTCTGTTAAGAACCAAATATCAATATAGCATAGAAAAACCTCAGAATAAGTACTCAACGCCTTGAAAAAGAGATGATTTCAAATAATAATCCTCTTCGAGGGGGCAACCTCCTTTTACCCCACATAAATGTTCAAGTACAAGATGACTCCAAATGAAAATGTCTTCTTGGTATATATAGGAGACTAGGAGGTATAATTACAACAAATGGAATAAAGCCGACATAAATAAAATAACAATACTAATGTAATATGCCCCAATTAAGGGGTAATGAGCCAATATTAGTGCTTAACATGACCCTCCCCTTGAGAAAAGGGTTGTTCGCAATGCTTGAGTAACTCTGGATTCTTCTATATAAAAGACTTATCTTCCCAAGTGGAATATTTAGCTGGTAGTTTCCTCCATTTAATGAGATACTCTGAAATGGATCTATTCCTCAGCTGGCGAATTCTTGTGTCAGTGATGGCTTCAGAATCCAATATGATTTTTCCTTCCTCATCAAGTTCTGGAAATATAGTTTGAACTGGGATCTTGTTGCCTATAACCTTCTTTAAGCATGAAACATGGAAAACTGGTTGTTCTCGTGAAGATGCAGGAAACTCCAATTTGTATTCCATAGTACCAATGTTTTGCAACACATTATAAGGGCCATATTAATTTGGTGATAATTTATTATCCTTCTTGGCTTGCTTGAGGGACATCTGTTTGTATGGTTGTAGTCTTAAAAACACCCAATCCCCTACTTCAAAACTTATTTCACTACGATGTT
>JZKD02S2413069.1:474466-485096 GCA_000966675.3 Picea glauca
ATCATGGCCTTAATATTGTTAGGGTCTACCTTGACACCTTCATGAGATACAATATGACCCAAATACTCTACCTCCTTCACTCCAAAGAAACATTTGGATGGTTTGGCATATATTTTTTTATCCTTTAGTAGTTGTAGCACCTTGTCAACATGTCACAAATGATCCTCCCAAGACTTGCTATAGATTAGTATATCATCAAAAAATGCTAACACAAATTTTCGAAGGAAGGACTTGAAAATGGAATTCATCAACCCTTGGAATGTGGAACGTGCATTTGTAAGGCCAAAAGGCATGACCAAAAATTCATAATGGCCTTCATGAATTTGGAATGTTGTGCCCTCATCATGAATTTTATGGGATGCATTTTCACTTTTAGGTGTCTTCTCTATTATGAAATTTTTCAATACTTCCATGATCTCCTCTTTTAAACCATCCATATTAGTATTTATTGCCTCCAACTTATCTTCCATCTCTTGTAGTTCATCTTTTGTTACTATCTTCTTTTGCAAATCATTTATGTCCCTACACATTTATTCACCTTCATCAAGAGTCCAAGTAGGATTGTATGGAGTCTTATTTGGTGTATAAGTTCCCTTTTTGGGTGGCATGTTGGCCAAGTATCACTTTTGAACCATGATTTTGAGTTGGTTCTGCTAGACAATCTTTCTTCTGTTGTATCTCCCAAGTTCGACCCTTCTGGGTATGAAACTTTCTTTTATATAGTTCTCTGATATTTCTTCTCTGCAATGCCACAGGTCTGATCAAAATTGGATCTTCCAAGTGGAATTTACAGTAACTTCCCCACAACTTGCTAATTTTTGGCCTTTCGAGTAGATCTCACTTGTATAGCGTGCCCTGCACAAAATAATTTATATAAAATTATGAAACTCATACCATAAATAATACAGATTGTCCACTATCCAATGAAACCATTATTACTCAATTTGGATACTCTAGGAAGAAGTTATGATTGTTTTACCTGGAACACCTTCTTGATACTAGTCAATAGGACTAGTCAGATATCCTATCTTCCACAGGGTGTATATACAAATGTAAGATGACCCAGAAGCAGAACGTTTTACCAAAAATACCTTACTAATTAATTTGAATATCCTCCAGATTTTAGGGTCTGAAACGTTACAGAAAAAATTTTATAGCAAAAATTCTGAAATGACTCATTTCTGGATGATTCCATAACCCTATCTTGTACAGGCTGTATCTCCAAAAGTATAAGGCCTCAGGAGCTCAAATTTTAACTCAACATACCTTGATCCGTATACTAAATATCCTCCAAGTTGTTTCTTATGAAATGTTGTAGAAAACATGTTATAGCGAAAATTCCAAGGTATCTTAGATGTAGCAGCGAAACCCCAAGACCTTGAGCTTTGATACCATATGTTAAGAACCAAATATCAATATAGCATAGAAAAACCTCAGAATAAGTAATCAACGCCTTGAAAAAGGGATAATTTCAGATAATAAACCTCTTTGGGGGGGCAACCTCCTTTTACCCCTCATAAATGTTCAAGTACAAGATGACTCCAAATGAAAATGTCTCTTTGGTATATATAGGAGACTAGGAGGTATAATTACAACTAATGGAATAAAGCCAACATAAATAAAATAACAATACTAATGCAATATGCCCCAATTAAGGGGTAATGAGCCAATATTAGGGCTTAACATCACCTTTGTCGAAAGTATTCATTATTTTTTGTTATTCATGGGGTCTTATTCATGTGCTATTTACATCTAGTGCACGCGAAAGACATACTTCATGGTGGTCCTTTTCGCCTGCGTCCTTCCAAATCTTTGGTTTTTTTATACTCCTCGTGTTGGATGATAGGGGATGCCTCAATTCCCTCCTTCCAACAGATCTCTTCATATAGACTTTAACACAAATTTCTTTGGGAAAGGGATCTAGAGTCACTATTAGTACCTTGGGGCTTACAGTCATCAGTTGCATGTTCCCTCGCTATTGATAGTGAAAATAAATCAATGTCCACTGATTGATAGATTCTACCAGGTGTTCGACATTAGAACCTTTATCCACACTTGTTATATTGTACTAGGTACCTTGGCACCCATTATCATTATTGGTGGGTTGTCTCACATTTGTTAATGGTATACAACAATGACTAGTAATCAAATGGTATCTCACTGTGTTCAAATTCAACTCCTCTATTCACATAGTGTAGACCCATACCACGACGATTGATTTGAAGACCTCATGAACATAGTAGCATCACCCTATTTATGTTGGTTCCAGAGTTGCGATTGGGAAGTACCACTCCTCACATCGGTACTCGTGAAGAATAAGTTTTCCTACTCTTTCCTCCAGATATCCTTCACTTATTCTAAGACATAGATTCACTGTGTATCTATTTTGTGGATATGATCTCTGATTGACATGGATTCACTGGTATCTCTTTCATGGCCATGATCATTTCTTTTTATATATACAGGGATCTACAGTGTACTTGATTGGCGACCATGCTTATCATCACTCATGAGCATGGGTATTTCCACCTCAAGGATAAAATATTCTAACTTGTTTTTTTGTTTGGTTGTTGTCCTTAGATTGGATTCGGATGACCTTCACCCTGGCACACTGCTCTTTTCAAGACTTATAATGTATTTCATCCATCAGTGGTTCGTATGACCTCACACATTAGGGGGCATATATGTTATAGCGCAAAATTCCATACTTGAAGCATTAACAAGATTATTGGCCTAATCCCTATCCTATTTACAAACTATTATTCCCCATACCTCCTTGATACCTTCCAAAAAATAGTTTTCAAAAATATGTATGCACCCTCACAGTTATGGTACTCGCATACACACAAGCCACCGTAGGGATAGTCACATAAATGTCATAAAATCCTTTAAAAAATATAATTATGCCTAATTGATGGTGAGTTATGGGTTTAGTTAGTTTCCTAACTCCTTTTACCCATACGCAACCATCTCTAACCAATTAGAGACTGCATAAAAGGAGAATTTGTCCAAGGATAAAGGTAATGACAAGTAATGGTTCTTTTCACACATTAAGAAAAAATTTGTTTGGATAACCCTGCCAAGTCTGTAAACCCTTATACATCCTTGTTGCTACTGGTTTGACTTGGAAACCCTTGTTTCTAGCCCCTTTTTCTCTGATTACCAACTTATCTTTCCAAGAGTTTCCCTTTATACTCTCTTTGGGCCTGTGGAAGATCAAAATTCAATACCATATTGTATAGTAGGAGAAAGGGTGGAGGAACCTGGGATCTCTCTCAACAGGGAAGCACCATGCAGTTTAGGTATAAAGTTGTAAGCACCTTAACTTCTTAACAAAAATAGAAAATCTTTCCTTTGAAATATGTTGTATGTGTAATGTTTTGATTGGAATCGTTTTACATATATTTCATATAATACTAGTTGTTGAGATTTTAGTGATATACTTCATTCTAATAACATGTAGTTATTAGTATAACTACCTCTTTATATACTCTTGTATCATTAAGGTTTTTATAGGTAGTAGATAATTTGTTGGAAAGGAGCAAAGAAACTATGGAAATTGAGAACAACATAAACCATAGGACTCTGAGTGAGTCAATATCTATCTTCTGCCCAATATTTAGTTATTTCTTTTGAAATCAGTTATTATATCTTTGTTTCATGTTCTTATTGTGAATTTGTTTATGTACGATCATTGATATGTTGTATTACAACCCACTACTGTAGGGTATTTTTCCCGAAAGAACTCACCCCGAAGGACCCTATCAATGGGTTATACTTGAAGAGGTTTTACCCATAAAGTCACAACCCTACTTTGGGTTCCTCTGTGTGCATATTTTCTTTTGTATAAAAATTCATAGAGTTTTAAATTTTTTTTACACGCTCATCCACATATTTTTGCATATTTGATCCCTTGTATTCTCTTGCTTCATTAGATGAATCATTCATAGGCCTACCACGTCGGTTTTGTCGAAGGTGTTAGTCAATGGACTCAAAATATCACTTTGGTGGCCTAGTTCATTTATACTCCTACGCATATACTACTCCAATCTAGCGGTATATGTTTAGGCCCAACTACAAATAACCAAGTAGAGTATGTTGTTGCGATTGGCGTCTTGGTCAATGTTGTTCACGTTCACATTCATTAATCATCACCTCATTGTATTCTTAGGTTCTCAGCTTTTCGTCCTACAATTAAACAATGTATACCATGTATGTGATCCTTTCTTTTTTATAAAATACCACCAATCTAGACTTCTATCAATAAAATTTGAATCCATTACATTCACGTACATTCCTAGAAGTCTAAACCAAGTTGCAGATCATGTTTTTAATGACATTCTAGACTTTCATTTATCGCATTAATTATATCATTGTTTATCTCATTATATTACATCCAATACATATCAAATTAAGCAAGGAACTCGTCAATACAACATCAACAACACATAGAAATTACACACCGTGACATAAAAAACACCAATTATATGCATAAAAGTGTGTGTGTGTCATCATCAATGTTACAAATTGGCGTATAAAAGTTTTCCATCACTATGGTTTCACTCAAAGAAATCATATAAAAAATTGTGGGCCTAGCCCATACATATCATCAAGCACCTAAGGTGCCCCTAACTCTATAGATTTGTTGGTGGCATCTCCCATTGGTGGCCCTACTCTAGCTGGAGGTGCTCCACCAGCAGGTGGACTCAACTACCTTGTCAACACCACCCCAACAACCGCGACCTGTCTCATGATCAGAAACCACTCATGGTCTAATCCCACACACTCCACTGGGACCTCCTCATCCAAAATTGTGGTCCATCATGCCTATAGTACCCCTCATAGAACTTGGTCCAAACACTGATGCAACTCATAGATCTACAATTGGATATCTGGGTCTCCCCCAGCAACTCCCATTACCCCTAGTGAGGGATTTGAAGGTCCTTCCCCTACGTCATCCCAATGTCGACATCATCGACCCATAACTTAGCCCTTTGGGGCCTCTACCGCATGATCACGTACCACAGAAGCCTCATGTCTCTACGGATAAACATATACAAACATGAACATGGTCACCGATTAGTGATGCGTCAAATAAATCATTATAAATACATCAAAATAGCATAATCACCAAACAAAGAAATAAACTTTGCTCAACTCGTTGGTCCTATTTCTCCCCAGGTGGGAGGATCATCTCATGATCGTGTTGATAATATATACTGGTATATAGGTACTCTAGGATAATCTGTAGAGTCTGCAACCAAAACCTTTATAAGGTTGTTGTGAAGTAACGTCTGGTAAGACCTCCCCCATCTCGAACCAAAATCATTTTCCACCACCTCAAACGCGGAAACCTCGACAGTGAAGGATCCAGAATGATCTGGAGTCGCAACAAAACTACATGCTCAAATAAAAAGCCACATAATATAGAGCCGAAATAGAAATATTTTCCTTGGCCTCTAATGGAGCAAGTCAGTTGTGCAACCATGCACTCCCAAGAAAAAAGCTCCCCATAGAGAACCTGCTCCACAATTGTCATCTGGGTCTAAGATATCCATTAAGTCCGTAAGGATCCATATATAATCAGAACCATTGTTTCCACTTCCCATGTCAATAATAAATCAATTCTCCCAATTCAAATCGACCCTCCTACCACTACATCAGGGGCATGACAGGGACGAGCCACCAAATCCTGCATAGTCACTCCACCCACCATACGATTTGCACCTCAGGGACCACTCCCCTGATAGAAAGGCCAATCAGAAAATAGATGTCAGAATCCACTGACAAGGCCACATCCTAATCTCAGACCTCAAATACCTAGCAGTCTGCTTGCCACATCTAAGCCAGAAATTTCAAGAGATCCTCCTGTGATCTCACCAGTGCACACTCCATATACTTCAACAAGCTAAAATTGGCCAACTGAAGTTGAATCCCATCATCTGCAACAACCATTGTACGAATAGGATCCCAATCCCTCTGACGCCAATGCCCCAACATGATGAACAGAATAATTCACCCATACCCTGCATTCACAAAACACACAAGACAAAGTTATATAATCATCATAACCCACAAAACTACCACATTTTAAAGATATAAGTCATCACATGACTAGTGCGATCTGCGCAAATGTTTGAAAAATAGTTGCGTTGATCTGCGTGAATGTTCATCAAACGGTCACATAAATGTTGTGTGACTATTCGAAGAACAGTTGCACTGACATTGCGCATCGATTTATCTAAACCAATGCATTATCCACCATGCACTAAGTCAATGATTGATTTAGTGCATGGTTTCCTAAGCTAGAGAAAGTACAAGTACAGTTGATGCAGGTTTGATGCGCATGATGCCTATGTAAAAATGCAGTTTATGTGGGTTTCATGTGCATGATGCCCATCATCATTCATGGGCATGAGATCCTAGATACCGCGGCCAACGATCGTATTGCCAGTGTCGTATTCTATCCCGTCGTGTTCCACATTCAATTTGGAGCGTCTTCAGTGACGACAATGCCTATTTGAATTTGAATATGCAATTGAGTGGCCAACGATTTCTCGTTGATTCCTCAATTCAAATATTTCCCCCACGCCTAAATATTCTCTCCCTGCATTGCCCTCAATTCTAAGTAAGGTGGAAGACATGGGCTTCCTGGCAACACATGCTTACGGCCTCACCGAAGCCACCAGCCCAGTGCTCTCGCCTTCGAGTGGAAGAGCGAATGGGACGATGCTCAACTATCCCCATCCCAACGAGGTGTGCTCAAAGGGCGGCAAGGAGTGGGCGTCTTGAGCCTCGACCAGGTGGACGTGAAGAATCCTGGAGCACTGCTACTTTGGAACTGACAGGAGAGTAGCAAAGCATGGGACAAAATGCTTATAAAATCCAAAATCGAAATATAATTTAATCTTGAAAGGGATAACGGAACCGAACGCTTGATGATATCATGGTGGAGAGGTTACTTAGAATGAGGTAAATGTGTGAAATAATCATGTACATTGATTGGACATAGGTATGCTTGAAGGATACGGAATTTTTCTACGGAGCTGCAAAGCGATCATTTAAACGAAAAACCAATTTGATCGATCCAGGATGCTTTATTTCTAGTTCCGTGGATTTTGCACGGTAAATATGCGGCTTTTCGTTCTGGTTTGTTGAGAGATTTTGGACAAAAGATTAATCAGAAAAGTCCAATGTTTGAGTTCTCTTATCGAAACTATTTCAGTGTTCTTCGTTTGCCGTGAATTGAAAACCTTTGGCTAAAAGAAGAAAAGGAATTGAAGGCCGACGCTGTAAATATTGCAGTGCTCTTCTTGAAATCCAAAGGCTAAAAGAAGAAAATAGATGACATTACAGTGCTCTTCTTGAAATCCAAAGGCTAAAAGAAGAAAATATTTGAAAGATGACATTAAAAATATTGTAGTCATATTTTGTTTATATATATCTGTAATCGCGGTGGACGAGATCTTGGAAGGATAGAGAACACATCCAAAGAATTACAGGATAGTTTCTGCAAGGATAGTCCTCCATATGGCTTCTTAATCGCCCCCCACATGAGAGCCTCCAACGACCTAGATCTCCTCCGAGGGGAGAACGTATGGCCTAGGAATTGTGGGATATATTAAGGATCGATATGATTACTTCATTAAAGAAGGTCCGGGAAGCTTCTTCAAAAACTATTAATAATTTATACGAAATAATTTTGAAAAAATAAATTATTTACTTATATGCATCTCTCCAATCTATATATATCCTACCAAACTTATGTGAAACTTGGAATGCTAATCATTAACGGAATTGAAGTTAACCACACAAATAATTAATTTGTTTTGTTGAAACAAAAATATAATCCCTCTCATGGATTAAATTTCACAATATTTCATATATTAAATTAATTTTTTACAATCTTTTATATTTTTCTAAATAAATCTTAACAATATTTCATATTTTTCTAAATTATTTTAAAAATATAAATTCCTTGTAACACTACAATTTGTTTTTCATATTTGGTGAAAGGATTTACATAATCGCTATACTTTTCAAGGGACATGTCTATTTTAGATAAAAGAACGGGAGGTTTTAAAATTTGAACTTGGAAAACCAAGGCGTGGAGATATACTTTTAGCAAGGATTTGGTTAAAGGTTTATAGACGGTGTATGTTCATTCCCTTTGAAATATATAGTCAATAGGGCACGTTATCTGATTCATTTCAACAAACCAAAGGTGTGGTATTTCAATCCACCTTTTGGCCTCCAAAAACTACCCTTGGGCTTCTAAAGCAGTTTATAAAGAGACATGTCGGTTCGGTAGTTAGTTTGGAAATTTTTCTTGCATATTACAATTAAGGTTTTACACACTAGGTGGATGGATCAAATTTTCAACATCACTTTGGATCGATGGCCCTTGTTTCATGTATGTTCCATGGGATGGTCCACTAGAGAAGGCTAAGCTAGGGTAGCCTAGAGTAGGCTAAACTAGGATAGGTTAGGCTAGGCTAGACTACCATAAAATAGAATAGAGTAGGCTAGGCTAGAGTAAGCTAGGCTAGGATATTCAAGAGTAGGCTAAGGTAGGATAGGCTATGCTAGAGTAGGATAAGATAGGCTAGACTATACTAGAGTAGGCTCGATTAGAGTAAGAATAGACTAGGATAGAGTCAGCTAGAGTAGGCTATGCTAAATTTAGTTGAAGTGGTCAACTTCCGTATATGTGCATATACAGAAGTTGACCACTTCGTATATGCACATATACATAAGCTAACCACTTTCATATATGCACATATACGGAATCCGACCACTTCCGTTTAAGCACATGTACAAAAATGGTTGGTGTAACACCCCCACAGTGGGGCGTAAAAATTTCATTCTCTTTATAGGAACAAATGCTCTCTCTATGATCTATAATTTGGAAAGTTGGGGAACTAGCCCCCTTCTTTTTTTGACGACCATCGTATATGACCGTGAGTTATGTCCGAACGCCAATCACGCGTTTGTGGGCGTGGACATGGTGGTTTGAGTCCAACCATTTTTCTCCCCGCAATTCACCACAAGCCACCACATATCTTGTTCTCAATACCATGGTTTTGATTGTGGCCCACCCTCTAACTTTCAAAGTCCAAGCACTTTCTATCCTCGTAATTCAACGTGATCTTTGATCTCACGATCTTGATGGTACCTATGAACTGAATGCTCAAATCTGCCTCCTTTTAAATCAACGGACGTGATTTGCTTCGGGACTTTGACGTTCAGAGTTTTCAACTCCTAAACCTTATTTTTCTCTACAATGGCTATCTCCTAGAGTGGAAGATCCAATGACACCTGTCCCTCGCAAACAAGCGGTTCAGATGAACTTCGGCTCTCCAGCCTTCGGGAGTTCTTGTTCAATGCTTTCTCTTTCTTCCGGAGTGATTTCTCCTGGAGTAGAAGATCATTTTCCACATGTCCTCTCAAAATCCATGGCTCTAGCCCGCTTAAGAACTTCCGCCTTCGGAGATCTCAGATCTCAGTTTTCCTCCCTCTCTGTTTCTCCCGGAACGTTTTACCCGCAGCCCGCGATATGATGACATGTGTCCTCCCGTAGATCGTGTAATATACCAGATATAAAATGTATGCAGAACAGAAATAAAATGCTAGTAATGGCAGAATAACAACAATATAACCAGAACATTCACCACGGTAACACTGAAATGATATAAGAATAACAACAGAAATATCACTTTGAATCTGAAAGCAATGTTCACGGGCCTCTTCGAGGGGGAAACCTCAAGTTGAGCAGAGCTCTATTACAATAATATCCAAGCTAGGGTTCTCATACCCTCGACTCTTATTTATACTAAAAAGAAGTATCTAGAGGAAGATCCTTCTAGAAGCAGAAGCTTCTATTAGGTCTTCTTACATCTGCCTTATTCTATTTTATTGAAAGGCCTTATTAATATCGACTTTTATTACATCCGAATATATTGTTCTACCTATGTGTGGGTTAGGACCCTAACATGTCCACCCCCTTAAAAACAACCTTGTCCTCAAGGCTTGAGATGAGGAAATTGTTGTAGAATGGTAGCTGGTTCCCAAGCGACGTCTGTTGGAGTTGTATCTTTCCACTGGATTAGCACTTCCTTGATGGTTCTATGACGTAGGCGACGCTCACGCAAGTCCAAAACTGCTTCTAGTTGTAGTCAAATGGATCCTTCTTCAGCTAACTCTGGAAGGTTGGTTTGAATTTGGCACTTAGCTCTAATCACCTTCTTTAAGCATGAAACATGAAAAATAGGATGTAGCTTTGAATGGCTGGGCAAAGCTAACTAATAGGCGACTTGTCCCACATGCTTGAGCATGGTATAAGGACCATAAAATTTGGGTGCTAGATTCTGACAATGCTCGGCCTTGAGGGAAGTTTTCTTGTAAGGTTGCAGTCGAAGAAACACCTGATCCCCTTCTGCAAATTGACGTTCAGAGCGACCTTGATCTGCTTGTTGCTTCATTCGATTTTGTGCCATGACCAAATTCTCTTTGAGTGTACGGAGAATAGCCTCTCGAGCTATAAGTGTTAGGTCAACCGCCTGGACCTTCGAGGCACCCGGTAAGTATGAGAGAACTGAAGGTGGCTTCTGTCCATATACCGCTTCAAAAG
>JZKD02S2413069.1:491930-526258 GCA_000966675.3 Picea glauca
AGAGTGCCGAAAAGACTGATTCAAGCTGGGTGGTGAGGTCTTGTTTGATTTCCCCCATTGAGGACTGCATGGTTGTATTGATGGAGGCAACATTGGCACTGAGTTGTTTCACTTCTTGTTGGGTCTCAATGAGACCAGATTGTAAGGTGTTGAAGCGAGATTCCAAGTCTCATCTACGAGTATGGGCCATGAGGATGGGGAAACTGAAAAGGGGCGGGCGGGGTAAAAAAATTTGCTGAAAAATGATATGGATGAGTGTGATAAGGGCGAAGAGATGAATCCAATGGAATAGGTCTCAAATAATGGTGAAAAAATTTTCAGACCTTTTTTTTTTTTTTACGGAGTTATTTTCCGGTCTGAAGAACACTACAGAAAGGAAATGCCCAAATGCTTAACCAGAAAGAAATGTGTATTTACTTGGCAACCCGAACACAGTTGTGTGGCAATAGATCTTGTCTATTTTAATTTGTTTATGTTTTTGTCCCCAAGGGTTAGGTGTTCAAGGGTTCTACAGACAAGGGTTTGCCCTGTGCTATAGCTCTCTGATATATGTGCGGGGTCCAATAGTAGTACTCGGCCCAATATCTCAGGGCACTAACTAAGGAGGATAAATCGTACCCTTATCCGTACTACCTGACTACCCAAGTACTAGAGAGTATCTTCCCGAGTGTTGTTCTCGATGACACTATAGCAGTCATGTGGCTGGTCGGTTTATCTAAAGAGGGCTTCAGGTAATCTAGGTTGATCCGTACACAAGTGTTGTCTGATGCGCTACCACTTGAAGGGGTACCAACAGGGGTTACAAGGGTGGCCAACATATGTGTGGTTAAGTACCACTTGTATTTCCTGCGTGTATGAATCCCTCAACCTTGGGTTTATGCACGTAACGACAGATCTTTGTGGCTTAAAGACGCTGGAATACGTCTCTACCCTGGAAAAAAAATTAACCCACAATTTTTGTCGAGGAAAGTGCTCTGATACCACTTGTGATATACCAGATATAAAATGTATGTAGAATAGAAATAAAATGCTAGTAATGGAAGAATAACAAAAATATAACCAGAGCATTCACCACAATAACATTGAAATGATATAAGAATAACAACAGAAATAACACTTTGAATCTAAAAGCAATGTTCACAGGCCTCTTCGAGGGGGAAACCTCCAGTTGATCAGAGATCTATTACAATAATATCCAAGCTAGGGTTCTCATACCCTCGACTCCTATTTATACTAAAAAGAAGAATCTAGAGGAAGATCCTTCTAGAAGCGAAAGCTTCTATTAGGTCTTTTTACATCCGCCTTATTCTATTTTATTGAAAGGCCTTATTAATATTGACCTTTATTACATCCAAATATATTGTTCTACCTATGTGCGGGCTAGGACCCTAACATATCGATAGTTTTCGGTTTCTTTAGCTGTTCGAGCTTCGACAATTCCAAACTCTTCTTCTTCGTGTCCTCCCGGAGTACTTGCACCCAGAGTTCATGATATGTCGTCACGTTCCCTTCTAGATCTAACGGTCCAGGTTCCCTTCGAATTTTCAGCTCTTCGGCTTTCGGGACTTCGGGAGTTTGTCTTACTCCTCACCTGGAAACCTCTAAAGTGATGTTCCCTAAAATATTTGATCTATCAACATGTATCTCCTGTCAGCCGGTGGACAGGATCTACTTCGGCTCTTCGACTCTTCAAGTTTCGGGAGTTTCAAGATTCTATGCACTCATTTCTTCTGAAGTGCATTCACCCGAAAACTCCTATCTATCGACACGTATCTCCTGTCGGTCACGGATAGGATATACTTTGGGTCTTTACCCGGAGTCCACAGACTTATGCCACCTATCCTCTGGATCCAACAGCTAAAGTTTACTTTGGTCTTTACCTGGAGTCCACAGATTCGCGCCACCTGTCCTCTGGATATGACAATTGCGATCTACTTCAGGTCTTCAAATTTTGGAGGTTTCAAATCTCAACTTAAACTCTCGATACGATTATCCGAAGCTCACAATATGTCACCATGTGTCCCTCGAGATCCAATGATCCATATTTCCTTCGGACTTCAGGTTTAAAGAATCTCAAATCTCAATTGAAACTCTCGAAGAGATTATCCAAAGCTCACAATCTATCAGCACGTGTCCCACGGTATCTGACGGTCCAAATTTCCTTCAGACTTTGGTTTTCAGGAATCTCAAATCTTAATTGAAAATATCGAAGCTTATCCGAAGATCACAATCTGTCACCACAAGTCCCTCGGTGTTGCGATCTAGTGGCTACTAACACTCTTCCTCCCGAGCTTCTGATTTATCTGAATTAGAATATTTTATAAGTATTCAAAGACCTCAACCTTTTTTCCTCCTACAATTCTGTCTCTTGGACCTCATCTGCACTTCTTAAAAGTGTTATCACTTATGAGCTTGATCTCCTTGAAGTTTTCGATTTCCCCCACACTCCTCACGTTTCAGGGATTTCGTCAAATTCAAGTCGAAGGTCAACGATGATCCATGGTTCACAGTAATTGTAGGGCCCCAATATGCGTTCTCTTTATCAAAGAGTTCAACCCCTATAATAGGGAAAGTACTCACCCAACTCATTCCAACCAAAGTCATTGATCTTCCATTCCAATGAGATCAACGACTTTGGTGAATTGCGGGCCACGAACTAGCAATGATTCCCCACCCTCGATCTCCATTCATATATCGACGGTTCACATTGATTTCGGGGTCCAACCTCCGCAATATGGGAAGTGCTCGCTCGTATATAGTCCAATCCTAGCCGTTGATCTTCCATTCTCGACAAGATCAATGATGTGGGTTGATTGCAGGCCATGAAATAGCAGGTCCGCTAATTTCCGCTTCACACTCCACAATGATACCCAACCGTTGATTAAATCGATTGGTTGGTGTTTGATTTGTTAACCGAGTGGGTGTTTGAATCGATATGACGACTGGGATGGCCTCTCCTCATGTTAAATGGCTTGCTTCCATCTCCGCTTTTAGAGTCTTAAGTCATCGGTGGTTTGGGTAACTCAACTATCATACAATTTGACATCTTGGAGCTTCGAGCTCCAAGGTTCCGAAACCTTCATGAGCTAACTCCTTTTTGCACAGGGTTCCTAGACCCGAGGCACCTGGGTCTTCAGATAACTCTTGGGCTATAGTCCCTGCTCTTAGTTTTGTTTATGGTTAAGGACTTAGGCATAAGTTCAAAATCTCCTAGACTACTGGTCTGAAGAGAACTCCTTCATAACTCACGAGGCTTTAAGGTCTGAGTCAGGGAAAAGTAAACTCGTGAGGTTACCAAATGATAGCTATGCCCAGAGGCATGCTTCGAATCTGGAATGGTGATGCAGTTCCCTGGAGAAAGCGCCTCTGAGGATTGAATGAGAGAATATGGAAAATAAAACAAAAGTGTAAGTTCTCAATGGAACGAATGTATACTCATAACCTAATCATTTAATACAGAAACCATTTGTAGACGTATATATACTTGCATGCATCCATTATTTATAGTTCAAAGCACAAGGCAAGAAAACACTTATCAGAACCATAGGGCGTGATGCGACTGCTAAAAGGGGTGCTTGTTTCCACCCAACCATAGGCTCAATCACTCCCCATGGATTTATCATTGGCCACCCCCGAGCTTAAACCACGATGCTTTGAGATTCAATCTCTTACTTCCATCTCAACATAAGTTAGGGACGAAGGTTACTCTCCTTCTCCCAATACAGAAATATATAAGGATGAAGGTTACTCTCCTTCTCTTGGCTCAGTCTCTATTTTCTGTGATCAGAAGTCACTTTCCTCTTTCAGTCCTCCCTCGGACCCAAGAGCTTCGACTCTCGTCTCTGCACTCTTCACGGGTCTTCCTCTGCCCACCACGTTTCCTTTCTTGCCTTGCTCAGCAAGCTTGTGTGTGGCTCAAATTCCCATTCTGTGGTCAGGTCTGGAATCTTTATGGATGGGCGGTCTAACCCATCCCCTCATTAACTCTTGAGAAGGCCTTCCCACCTACTAGCTCGACTGTAATTCATTCCTGGGTAAGAGGGTTGTTTTGATCTAAGCAATTAATTCCAACATGGTACCGGTTCGGTGTAGGTTAACGCAACCATTCTTGGTCCCCTCCACCACCTTTTCATAGCATCTGTGGTTTCTCTTAGCACATCCCATCTTTCATCAGTCATGTAACATGTAACCATTTTCTATTAAAATAACAAAATTTACATTCATCGACCTTCTACACAAATATCCATCAAATCAAACATTCACAATTTTAAGTTTTCCATAGTTCCTTGGCCAATATAGTTATATCTACAACTGGGGGAAACAGGGTGTTACAATTCCCTCCCCCTTAAAGGAACATCGTCCTCGATGTTCTATCTGTTAACATGACATGTATGTACAGGAGTAAACAAAATTGGATATGCCCATCTCATGGCATCCTCCATTTCCTATGTAGGCTCATTTGGGCCAAAGTGTTTCCACTGCACCTTCACTTGTGCAATGGTTCGGTTCTTGAGTGAGGTTTCCTTCCTATCTAATATGCATTGGGTTTTTGGAAGGAATTCTCCCTCTGACTCCACCTGGATCACTGACTAGTCAATTATATGATTATCATAATGTACATATTTCTTCAATAATAAAACATGGAAAACATTATGTGCCTTTACTGTGGGAAAAAGTGCTAGTCTATAGGATACAAGTCCCACTCTATCTAATACTTCAAAGGGTCCACAATACCAAGGTGCCAACTTGGCACACGATCCCATTCTCAAGGAACTCTTCCTAGGTCTAACTCTGAGATAAACATGGTCTCCTGCCTTGAACTCTCTGGGAGTTCTTTTTCTATCAGCATAACTTTTCTATCTATCCTGAGAAATCGTCATATTTTTCTTTATCTGAATCACTTTTTGTTCCATTTCTTTCAGCATGTCAGGTCCAATTGTAATTTTGTCCACTAGATTACTCCAACTGATTGGAATCTTGCACTGTCTACCATAGAGGGCTTCAAAAGGGCTCATCTTCAAGGATTCTTGATAACTGTTGTTGTAGGAAAACTCTACCAATGGTAGGTAGTCTTCCCACTTCTTAGGTTGATGCATTACATGCATCCTTAACATCTCTTATACTATTTGGTTCACTCTTTCTATCTATCCATCAGTTTGAGGGTGATAGGATGTGTTGAACAACAATTTAGTCTCTAAACCATCCATTAGGTATTTCCAAAAGATTGAAGTAAATTTGGTATCTCTGTCCAATACAATTTCCTTGGGCATGCCATGCAGTCTGAATATCTCCTTCATGAATATGTTGGCAATATCTATTGCCTTTCAAGTTGACTTGACAGGGTCAAAATGAGTAGAATTACTCATTTTGTCCACCACGACCATGATGGAATATTTTTTCTTGGTCAACTTTGGTAATCATGTGATGAAATCCATGGAGATGGTTTCCCATTTCCATTCTGGGATTTTTAGGGTATGTAACTATCCTGCTGGATGTCAGTGTTTTGCCTTAACTTGCTGGCATTCTAGGCACTTGGCTAGATAGTCATCTATGTCTTTCTTCAATCCAGGCCAACAGAATTGTTTCCTAGTGGTCTTGATCAGTTTTTGATATCCTGGGTGACCAGTATACAATCTCTTGTGTAGTTCATCCATTATGAACCTCTTCAAGTCGTCATAGTTTGGAATATACAATTTGTTTTTGTAAGCCAACATGCCTTCATCAAGCATTTGGTAGCCTTCATACTTTATCCATGTAGGCTCTTGCCTTAGGTATGAGGTCACAGTCTTGAAGAATGCATTTGTTTCTTGTGCATTCCTGACTCTTTCCCTGACATTAGTTTCATAGGTTTTTATCGCTGCTTGATGAATCATTTTTATACTTCTGCTAAGGGCATCGGCCACCCTATTTTCCTTTCCTTTTATGTGTTTGATTTCTAAATCAAACTCACTAAGGAGATCCATCTACCTAGCTTTCCTGGAATTGAGTTTTGGTTGATCAAACAAGTGCCTCTATCCACAATGGTCTGTCATAAGCACAAATCTCCTACCCAAGAGGTAGTGCCTCCACATTTTTAAAGAATGTACTATGGCAACCAACTCTAGGTCATGGGTCACATAATTGATCTCATGCTCATTTAATTTCCTAGATGCGTAGAAAATTACACGTCCCTCTTACATAAGGACTCCTTCAATTCCTTCCTTGCAGGCATCTATACACATGTGGAAATCATTATCCAAGTCTGCAATGTTCAACACGGGTGCATGGGTCAGGAGGTGTTTTAGTTCCTGAAATATTTCTCCACATTTTGATGTCCAAATGAATTTAACCCCCTTTTTCTGAAGGGCAGTGATTGGATAACCAATCTTGGAAAACCCTTTTATGAACCTTCTATAGTATCATGATAAGCCCATAAAGGATCTGATATTGGATATGTCCTTTGGGGTAGGCCATTCCATAATAGATATGATCTTTTCAGGGTCCACTGCCACACCTTCCTTAGAAATAACATGGCCTAAGTAATGGACTTTCTTATGAAGGAAGTCGCACTTGCTAAACTTAGCGTAGAGTTGATGCTCTCTTAGTACTTGAAGTATAATTCTAAGATGTTCTTCGTTCTCTTATATATTCTTGGAGTATAATAGGATATCATCAATGAAAACCAAAGCAAATTTGTCCAAAAATTTGTTGAGTACATTATTCATCAAGCACATAAAAGTGGTAGGGGCATTGGTTAACCCAAATGGCACCACCAAAAACTCATAGTGACCATACCTCATTCTGAAGGATGTTTTGTGGATGTATTCATCCTTAATCCAGACTTGATGGTATCCAGACCTTAAGTTGATCTTCGAGAAGATGGAATCACCTTCCAATTTGTCGAACAAGTCATTGATTCTTGGTAAGGGATATTTGTTCTTTATGGTTGTCTTATTGAGTTGTCTATAATCTATGCACAATCCAAGTGTGCCATCCTTCCTTTTCACAAAAAATACAGGTTCTCCCCACAAAGATACACTAGTTTGGATGTATCCTTTGTCCATCATCTCCTTTAGTTGTAGCTTGAGCTTGACCATCTGTGGCATACTCATCCTATAGGGCGTCCTAGATGCTGGCACTACTCTTGATGTAAGTTCTATCGAGAATCCAATGTATCTTCTTGGAGGTAGGCCTGGTATCTCTTTTGGAAACATATATTTATATTCTCTTAATATGGGGTGGTCTACTAGGTTTAGTTTGTCATCCTCAATAGATTCCAACACCTGTATTTCATATAGAGGACACCCCTTTCTGCAATATTCTTTTTTTTGAAGAGCTAATATTTGTCTCACTGAGACAGACTTCTGAATCCCTTGGAGGGTTATCTTTCCCCCTTCTTCATTTACACATTCTAAAGTTTTATGGTAATATTCCAACTTAGTTTTATAAGTAGCCAACCAGTCCATACCAATCAACAAGTCATAAGATCCCAGGGGAAGTATGTTAAGGTTCGCTCGGGTGGGAAATCCATCCATGATGAATTGACAGGATGGTACGACCTCTGCCACTTTCCTTTTGGTCCCAGTGGATAGTCATACCAACCATGTCTTAACATGTCTAATTGGTTGCAATTTACAATTATCAACAGTCTGAGGGGCCACATAACTCAAATTAGAACCAGGGTCAATTAAAATAGAAACTAGATGGTTGGAAATCATACCTTCCAACTCCACTACTAAAGCTTGGTGGTCGTCTTGATTATTTTCCAAGGCTGCATAGATTTGTGGCATGCTCCTAGCCACATCAATAACGGTGGTATCTTATTCGATATTGTAGACTCTCTTACTATTATGTTGTCTGTGTGGACAATCCCTCAATTGATGATCTTCTCCACAACCCCATCATTTTAAGGGTTCCTTCTTTAGGTTATCACTATTTCCTGGGACTGTCTTAAAAGGTTTATTTCCACTCTTAGAGGGGAATTTTTGTTGATGCACACTTCTAGTAGGAAGGCTTATTCTAGAACCCTTCCCATAGTTCTTAAATATTGAGGATTTAACCCCTTTCTTCTTGAACTCTAAACTACTCCTCTTCTTCCAGACCTCGTGAGGTCTGGTCATATTCTTGAACTGTTCATAAAAATACCTCGCCTTCCAGATGGTTTCTTATAAGGTCTTTGGTTCGTCAAACTCAATCCTGACCTGGTAGGTCTGAGGTAATCCGCTAATGAATCGCTGCATTTTTACCTTTTCATATTTTATGTAGGGTACATACCTCAGTATTTCAAGGAAATTATTGACATATTCATCTATGGTGAGCTGCCCCAGCCCAAGTTCATAGAATTCCTTAGTATTCACATCCATGTATTTCTCTGATAAATATTGTTTCCTGAAGTATTTCTCGAATTGTTTCCATAACAAGTCTTTCTCATGGACTCCTTTCACATTCCTAAGGTCTTCCCACCAAATGGAAGCTTTTCCATTCAGGTGGAAGATGGCTATTCGAGCCTTCAAATTTTCAGAGTAGTCATGGACTCTGAAGTACTTCTTTAAACCAAGAAGCCAAGCCGCATCCTCTTCTCGCTTCTTAATATTTCCATCGAAAGAGGGTGGTTTGGATTTCTTGAACTCGGATTTCTTGAACTCTTCAGGATCATGATTTTGTGAACACTTCCACTTCTTTCCTTTCCTTTGAGAATGTGAGCTAGCTCTGCTACTAGAAGGTCCCTCAGAGTTTCCAGCTTCCTTTCTAGAGGAATCTGTCGATGAGTGTCCCCTGCCTCCAGGTTGGTCCTTCTTCGAGGTACTTCTCCTAGTGTGGTCACTTATGGGGTCATGTTTTTGGATCTCAGATGGACTTTGACTTCTATTCTCATTTCATCGGTCCACATGACTGGTTGCGGGTTCATGCTGCAGTTGCCTCTATATGTCGGATAAGCTCTGCAACAAGACTGTTTTAATTTCCATTTGTTTGTCTTTCTCCTTTATCAATCTCTCATTGTCATCCTTGCAAATCTGTAATTCGGCCCTGAGGCTCCTTACAATTTCAACCATATCCGGAGGGGTTTCCACCGCCCTCCTTTCGTCAGATTCTTTCTCTATTGTGGGATCCATCCCCCACTTCATGACACATCACCATCCTTTAGTATTGAATTTTTCCCATGATTTACTGACTTCTCGAGTGCTGAAAAAAACACTTATTTTTAGCTAACAGTCTATTAGTTTATGAACAATACATGGTTCAAATTTCTTAAATGCACACACACAGTAGAAAGTTAAATTCTTTTCCTTAATAAAAATTTTAACCAGACTTTTTAAGAAAGAGGTAAGATAGGGTGTCACTCTTTAAAATTACTCCAAATAGAGTTTTTAAGTGACTCGCCCATGAACCCAAGCAGGCCAAGCGTTGTAACCATTCTTTGATACCAATTTGTAACATCCCCACGGTGGGGCGTAAAAAATTCATTCTCTTTATAGGAACAAATCCTCTCTCTACGGTCTCTAATTTGGAAAGTCGGGGGACTATCCCTCTTCTTTCTTTGACGACCATCGTATATGACCATGGGTTATGTCTGAATGCCAATCACATGTTTGCGGGCATGGACAAGGTGGTTTGAGTCCAACCACTTTTCTCCCCGCAATTCACCACGAGCCACCACGTATCTCGTTCTCAATATCATGGTTCCAATTGCGGCCTGCCCTCTAACTTTTAAATTCCAAGCACTTTCTATCCCCGTAATTCAACATGACCTTTGATCTCACTATATTGACGGTACCTCTGAGCTGGTGGCTCAGATATGCCTTTTTTTTAATCAATGGACGTGATTTTCTTCGAGACTTCGGCGTTCGGAGTTTTCAACTCCCAAACCTTGTTTTTCTCTATAGTGGCTATCTCCCAGAGTGGAAGATCTGCTGACACCTGTCCCTCGCAAATGGGAAGTTCAGATGAACGCCGGCTCTCCAACCTTCAGAAGTTCTTGTTCAATTCCTTCTCTTTATTCTAGAGTTATTTCTCCTGGAGTAGCAGATTGTTTGCCACGCATCCTCTCAAAATCCACGGCTCTAGCCCTCTTCAAAACTTTGGCCTTCATAGATCTTAGATCTCATTTTTCCTCCCTCTCCATTTCTCCCAGAACATTTTACCCGGAGTCTGCGATATGATGACATGTGTCCTCCCGTAGATCGATAGTTCTCGACTGCTTCGGTTGTTCAGGCTTTGGAAATTCCAAACTCTTCTCCTTCGTGTCCTCCCAGAGTAATTCCACCCGGAGTTGACGATCTGTTGCCACGCGCCCTTCTGGATCTAATGGTCTAGGTTCCCTTCGGCTTTCCATCTCTTCGACTTTCAATACTTTGGGAGTTTGTCTCACTCCTCACCTAGAAACCTTCAAAGTGATGTTCCTCGAAATATCTAAACTATCGACACGTATCTCCTGATGACCAACAAATAGGATCTACTTTGTCTCTTCGGATCTTCGAGCTTCAAGAGTTTCAAGCTTCTATGCACTCGTTTCTTCTGAAGTGCATTCACCCGGAGACTCTTATCTATCGACATGTATCTCCTACTGGTCAATAGACAGGATCTACTTTGGGTATTTACCTGGAGTCCACAGACTTACGCCACCTATCCTCTGGATCCAACGAATGACATTTTCTTTGGTCTTTACCCAGAGTCCACAGATTTGTGCCACCTATCCTCTGGATCCAACGGTTGTGATCTACTTCGGGTCTTCAGATTTCATAGGTTTCAAATATCAACTGAAACTCTCGATGTGATTATCCGAATCTCACAATCTGTCACCACGTGTCCCTCAGGATCCAACGGTGCATATTTCCTTCGGACTTTAGGTTTTGGGAATCTCAAATCTCAATTGAAGCTCTCAAAGTGATTATCTGAAGCTCACAATATGTCACCACGTGTCCCTCGAGTTCCAAAGGTCCAGATTTCCTTCAGACTTCAGGTTTTGGGAATCTCAAATCTCAATTGAAACTCTTGAAGCGATTATCCAAAGCTCACAATCTGTCGCCACATGTCCCTCGGTGCTACAAACCAATGGCTACTGATGCTATTCCTCCCAAGCTTCTGATTTCTCTGACTTAGAATATTTTATAAGTATTCAAAGGCCTCGATCTTTGTTCCTCCTACGATTTTGTCTCTTGGACCTCCTCTGCACTTCTAAAAAGCGTTATCGCTTCTGAGCTTGATATCCTTGAAGATTTTGATTTCGCCCGCACTCCTCGCATTTTATGGATTTTGTCAAATTCAGGTCGACGGTCAACAACGATCGATGGTTCATAGTAATTGCGGGGCCCTAACATGTGTGATCTTTATCATAGAGTTCAACCCCTTTGTTATCACATATTTTTGCAGGGTGATGTTTTTCTATGGAGTTGGCCATTGGGTGACCAAATGCGAAAGAAGTGGGCTTAAAAGACCCACAAATGATTTTCATCCAAAATCGGGGCACAATTTGTGCAAAGGCACGCACATACCTGGATCACGAAAATCCATCAAGCATAGGGTCAGTCTCGGCCGTTGGATCCATCAGACAACTCATATCGGTGGATATCGGGCAATCTGGATCATAGAGATACACGAGGTATAGTGTCAAACAGAGTTATAAAATCGCGAGGCCATCCTAGCCGTTGATCCAGAAAAGGAAACATGGCTCAAGATTAGCATTTTGTTGACTTGCATAATGGAGTAGTCAAAGGGAAAATCCATGAGGATTCGTGAGATTTGAACTGCCGAAATAATATAGGTCATTCATTTCATAAGGACACGTGGTGGACGATCGGCATAGTCGTGATTTTGCAAGTTGGAGCAGTCAAAGAGCAGAGTTTTAGAACTTGCAAAATACAAAATCACGAAAATATCGCAGTCGTTGATCAAAAGGGAACCGTTGGGACAAAGGTAGATTAGGTCTGTCCAATGCAAGGGGACATGTGTCACCTAATCCGAGTGATCGTGATTTCATGACTTTGAGATTTAAGCATGGAACACAGTGTGAACTCGTGAAACGTGAAATCTCGAAACGCCTAGGAATTAGGCCCATGGTCACAGCCCAGGGTCATATAGAAGCATGGCCGTAAAGAAAGGTAGGAATCTGATTGAGCGGTAGCCAGTCGAGGCCATTCGAGGAGATGATCGTGGCTGTCAAATTCAAATAAAATCTAACCGTTGACCCAGATGAGCAGTTTCGCGATTTCGAGCATTGGGATATTTGAAATCAAGGGGAGTGAAAACTCTCGAAATGAGAAATCCTGAAATTTCACATGGGATAAGCACGAGGTCATGACCCGAGTTCGCATGGGGTGATGAAAAGGAGCTGCACAAAAGATCAAAGTGCCTGAGTTGGTGACAGAGAAAGATCTGTGTGACCTTGAGGCACCAAAATTGACTTGAAGGAGTCATGAAATCACCTGGAACATTCATGGGTGTTTCACCACATAAATGGAAAGAATTGAAGAACTAGCCATGGAGGGCAGACCGTCAGCTGAAAGTTCCCCTGTCATGGATTTTCTTGTGAAGCCCATACTAATCTGATCTTGCATCTGATAAAAGAATGCAAGTGTAATCTGATAGAGGAGGATGCATCTCTCCAAGCCTTGAATGAAATTACCAGAACGTGCTTCTAAAGGGAGCAAGTGGTTTTGAGTATAAGTACTCAGTTTTGATATTTTTTGAAGGTTGAATGGTTGAGTTAGGCTCCCTGCTATTGTAATATTTTGATTGAGAACAATTGGTTCTCTGGTTATGCATTTGTTTTTGAGACATATTGGTTAATCTAAGTCATCTTTATTACTCCATCTTATTTTCCTATGATACTGAGAGAGTTCATGATTGACTGATTCACATGGATTGTTATGAATGTATTATGAGGAATGTTGTATTATAGTGTTTTTATATTTTCTTTCAATTTCTTTGAGATTTGAATTCAAGATGATATTGTGTTTAAGTTTTTTCTCCTTAGGCTGTTGGAAGACCTGATGTCCACAGCAGACCTCTACACTCTCCTCACCAAAGCCTTCCCTCTATTCACCCTTACTCCAACTTACTGACTGAAGTTGATTCCAAACCTCAATTGCTTGCACATACCGGTCTAGGTTTCTGAGTTAGAACGCTATTATCATTGAGTCTTCTCCATTTGACCACCTAAAACTCATTTACATTTACTGTATAAACTGATGGGTACTGAGCTTATCCTCATTATAGTATAAGGGTGATTCCTAGTGCTAACACCCCGCAATCTAAAAATTACTCACCCAACTCGTTCCAATCAGAGTCATTGATATTCCATTCTGATGATATCAACGGTGTTGGTGAATTGTGGGTCACGAAATAGCACATCTGCTACTTTCACCTTCACGCTCCGTAATGATTCCCCACCCTCGATCTCCATTCAAAGATTGGTGGTTCACATTGATTGCGGGGTCCAACCTCTACAATATGGGAAGTGTTGACTCATCTCTAGTCCAATATTATTCGTTGATATTCCATTCCCAATAAGATCAACGACGTGGGTTGATTATAGGCTGTGAACTAGCAGGTCTGCTAATTAAACCTTCGCACTCTGCAATGATATCCAACCATCGATTAAATCGATCAGATGGTGTTTGATTAGTTAACCCTAGTGCGTGTATGAATCGATCTAACAATCAGTATGGCCTCTCCTCATGTTAAATGAATTGCTTCCATCTCCGTTGTCATATTCTTAGGTCATCAGTGGTTCGGGTAACTCAACTATCATACAATTTGACATCTTGGAGCTTCGAGCTCCAAGGTTCCGAAACCTTCATGAGCTAACTCCTTTTTGCACAGGGTTCCTAGACCCGAGGCACCTGGGTCTTCAGATAACTCTTGGGCTATAGTCCTTGCTCTTAGTTGTGTTTATGGTTAAGGACTTAGGCATAAGTTCAAAATCTCCTAGACTACTGGTCTGAAGGGAACTCCTTCATAACTCAATAGGCTTTAAGGTCTGAGTCAAGGAAAAGTAAACTCGTCAGGTTACCAAATGATAGCTATGCCCAGAGGCATGTTTCAACTCTGGAATGGTGATGTAGTTTCCTGGAGAAAGCGCCTCTGAGGATTGAATGAGAGCATATGGAAAAAAAAACAGAAGTGTAAGTTCTCAATGTAATGAATGTATACTCATAACCTAATCATTTAATACAGAAACCATTTGTAGACGTATATATACTTGCATGCATCCATTATTTACAGTTCAAAGCACAAGGAAAGAAAACACTTATCAGAACCATAGGGCGTGATGTGACTGCTGAAAGGGGTGCTTGTTTCCACCCAACCATAGGCTCAATCACTCCCCATGGATTTATCATTGGCCACCCCCGAGCTTAAACCATGATGCTTTGAGATTCAATCTCTTACTTCCAGCTCAATGAAAGTTAGGGATGAAGGTTACTCTCCTTATCCCAATACAGAAACAGATAAGGATGAAGGTTACTATCCTTCTCCCAGCTCATTCTCTATTTTTTGTGATCAGAACTCACTTTCTTCTTTCAGTCCTCCCTCAGACCCGAGAGCTTTGTCTCTCGTCTCTGCATTCTTCGCAAGTCTTCCTCTTCCCACCTAGCTTCCTTTCTTTCCTTCCTCAACAATATTGCGTGTGGCTCGAATTCCTAGTCTGTGCTCAAGTCTGTATGCCTTATGGATGGGTGGTCTGCCCCATCCCCTCATTAACTCTTGAGGAGGTCTTCACACCTACGAGCCCAACTGTAATTCATTCCTAGGTCAGAGGTTTGTTCTGATATGAGAAATTAATTCTAGCATGGTACTGGTTCGGTGGAGGTTAACGCAACCATTCCTGGTCCCCTCCACCACCTTTTCATAGCATTTGTGGTTTATCTTAGCACATACCCTCTTTCAGCAGTCATGCAACATGTAACCATTTTCTATTAAAATAACAAAATTTACATTCATCGACCTTCTACACAAAGGTCCATCAAATCAAACATTCACACTTTTACAAACTGGGGGAAACAAGGTGTTACATTTGGCTTCCGTTTACACACATATATGGAAGTTTACCACTTCTGTATATGCGCATATACTACACATATACAAAGGTTGACCACATATGCAAAAGTGGTCAACTTCCATATATGTGCATATACAACACATATACAAAAGTTTTCCACTTCTGTATATGTGCATATACGGAAGTTGACCACTTCCATATATGCACATATATGAAAATGGTTGGCTTTCGTATATGCGCATATACAGAAGCCAGGCACATTCATATATCCGCATATATGCAAGTGGTCATCTTTTATATATGTGCATATAGTGAAGTGGTTGAATTCCATATACTTCTTTTGTATATTCACATATACGGAAATGGTCGGCTTTCGTATATGCACATATATGGAAGTGGTCAACTTTTGTATATGCACATATACAGATGTTGACCACTTTGTGTATGTACATATACAGAAGCTAACCACTTCTGTATATGCACATATGTAGAAGCCGACCACTTCCGTATAAGCACATATACGAAAATGGTTGGCTTCCATTTATGCACATATATGGAAGTTGACCACTTCTGTATATGCACATATACGACACATACACAGAAGATGACTACTTTCGTATATGCACATATATGAAAGTGGTCAACTTCCATATATGCGCATATACGGAAGTGGTCAACTTCCATATATGTGCATATACGACACATATACAAAAGTTGACCACTTATGTATATGCGCATATACAGAAGATGACCACTTTCGTATATGTGCATATATGAAAATGGTCGGTTTTCGTATGTGTGCATATACGAAAGTCGACAACATTCATATATGCACATATACAGAAGCCGACCATTTCTGTATATGCACATATATGGAAGTTGACCATTTCTGTATATATGCACATATACGGAAGCAAACCATTTCCATATACGTGCATATGCAGAAGCTGACCATTTCCGTATATGCGCATATATGAAAGTCGACCATTTCCGTATATGAGCATATAAGAAATTTCACCACTTTCGTATATGTGCATATACGGAAGCTGACCATTTTCGTAAATGTGCATATACATAAGTGGTCAACTTCCGTATATGCGCATATATGGAAGTGGTCAAGTTTCGTATATGTGCCATATATGCACATATACAGAAGTTGACCACTTCCGTATATGCTCATATACGGAAGTGGTCAACTTCTGTATAGTCAACTTGTGTATATGTGTCGTATATGTGCATATACGGAAGCTGACCACTTCCGTATATGCACATATACGAAAATGGTTGGCTTCCATATATGTGCATATACAGAAATGATCGCCTTCAGTATATGCGAATATACAGAGGCGATTGGATCCCGTATATGGGCATATATGAAAATGATCAGCTTCCGTATATGCGCATATAAGGAAGATGACCACTTTCATATATGCGCATATACGGAAGTGGTCATCTTCCATATATAACACTTTTGTATATGTTCATATACGAAAGCTGACCATTTCCATATATGCGCATATACGGAAATGATCGGCTTTTGTATATGCGCATGTACAGAAGTTGTCAACTTTTGTATATACAAAAATGGTCAACTTTCGTATATTCGCATATATATAAGTTGACCACTTCCATATATGCACACATACTTAATCGACCACTTCCGTATATGCACATATATGGAAGCCTACCACTTCTATATAAGCACATATACGAAAATGGTCAACTTATGTTTATGCACATATATGGAAGTTGACCACTTCTGTATATGTGCATATACGACACATATAGGGAAGATAACCACTTTCGTATATTCACATATACGGAAGTGGTCAGCCTCCCTATATGCGCATATATGGAAGTGGTCAACTTTAAACATTGAGACTTTTGTGGTCACTCACTATCTCAAAAAACCACAACCCGTGAGGTAATGAATAGCAATAAAGACCTCCTATCTCATGAGTAAACCTGTCTAATCTCTGAGAGACAAGACTGTTGGGCACTTTAATTGTCTAAATAAATAGATAATTAAGGTGTTCAATATAAATTGTCAAATCCAGGGAAGTTTTGTTATTACGAGATAATTTTGCACAGTCTATGCTAGATTGATGAAAGAAAACATTAATCAAGTTGCAGTATTGAAAGAAAACAGAGTTTTGGAAAACTAAACACTAGCACAAGTTGTTGAAACAGCTAGAGTTCTAATCTATTTTTTAAGGATTGAAATCACGCTTGCTTAATTGAAATCTGTATTTATGAGTGTATAAGAATCCTGGATTATCTATCTTATTTTGATTTTCTATTTTATCCTTGCAGAAAGGAATTATGTGCTAATTGTAGAAATGAAATCTAATTTAGTTGCAGGGAGTAAATTCACACTTCTAATTACTTATTGTTGAAAGCAAAGTTTTATCTAGTATAGAAAGACTATTCTCCAGCAGTATACAACACTTGACTTCTGATTCTCATGAGACACACTGATGCGCATTTGACAGAGAGGAACTGAAGTGTAACAACAATTATAATCTAATAATGCTAATGGGTTATTCACATAAATCAAAGTAGCTAATCTAAAACAACAAAACAAAGGGGAGTCCCTGAGGAAGGTGGGCCCTTTCCTTCTCACTGAATCCACTCAAAGAGATCATAGTAGGTTGGATAAAATCAAGTCACCTTCTTTATTAAAATCGCCAAAAATTGTTCAATTACAAGTTGTTTCACTTTACTTCACAATTCCACAACTAATCTACATTATTAATGATTACAAAAGCTCTGTTATATAAAGACAGATTCATTTAGTTCAAAATGGACTCAGAACAGCCTTGAGAATCCCATATTCTCAAGATGTTCATAAGATACAAGAGATATGTCATATTCATCAAATCGTGAGCCAAAACGTGTAATAGCAAAGGATCATTCTTTAGGATTCGTCTTTCAGGATCGGTGGCCATCTGTTGCAGTGAGTGTAACAACTTTTAGGATTGGTGCGCATATGTTGCAATTGGTGTAACAACTTCTAGGATAAGTGGGCGTCTGTTACAACAAGTGTGATAGCTTCCAGGAAAGGTGTGTAGTTGTTGTAGTCGTGTAATAGTATGCTAGACTAGCACACAGCTGTAACAATTGGTGTAACAACAACGATCTTTCTTTAAGTCTTGGCTATTCTACACATTTTGATCATTAGTTGCACATTTGTGGGTAAAATATGAGAAATACTACCAATCAAACGTGTTAAATAAGTAATAATATTAAAGCAAGATTAATGACTCGTACCTTAGGAAAAAGGGTCTTGGCAATATTAAAATAGGAATTTAGCATAGGAATGATAAGTTTGAAAGGGTAAAAGATATAGTGAAAAAGGGACATTTATGGGTCCTAACATGCCCCCCAACTAAAGACATTGCATGTCCTCATACAAAAAAACTTTCAAACCTTTCACTGAATCTGAAGTAGGGAGATGACTCCTCCCATGTAAACTGCTAAGACAATTAGTTAAGTGCATGTATGCAAAACTATGTGTATCCCCAATATTTGTTAGCTCAAAAGTTTGTCCTACTTGCCTTGTTTTTAAGAACAGAGTGCAATAGATGTTCTTGTGTTTGAGCTACCAGTGAACCAGTAGCTACTCTATTACATAGAGATCTCCTCTTTCTTATTGGTTCTTGTGGAGCAGTAAGGTCAAATTCTGTCTTAAATTAGAGGTTGACTGGTTCTTCAGGCTGGCCAGTGACTGGTACTTTTACTATTTTATAGCCTGCCTCAAAATAGATATTACCACATTCAGAGCACATGAGCTCTCTATGTTGGTCCATAACAAATTTTCTAAGTGATAATATGTCTAAGGATATCCCCTCTGGATTTTTCTGACGATCCACCTATAATTCATCCCTTAAGGAAGCCAACTCTGCTTTGAGGCTATCATTTTCCTTTAATAGTTCAGTAATCTTGGAATTTGTTGTGTTATGGATCTTCTTCTCAATTTGAGAAAATATTTGAGCAAGTGGCACATCCTCGCAAGTTTGTGTAACTAGTTCTCGTGTGGCAGATACACCCAGGACTTGTTCCAGTGCAACAATTGATTATGGCCTGAATAATTCTTGTGGAATAGTATTTGCCTGGATAGTTGGTTCTTGTGTAACAACCATGTCATCTGAGGGGACTGGTTCTTGTGTAGCAGTCTCTGTAGTAATGGAGGGTAATGGAAGAAGAATAGGTATTGCATGTTCCATATCCTTCCATCCCACTGCTACCACAGTAGACTTTGTTGACTGAGTTCTCCTCCTAGGTAAAGTAGAGACAAAAACAATGTCTTTCTTTTTCATGGGCTTCAGAGAGGAAGGGTGTTCTTCAACAACTATACAGGGATGGAATTTTGGAATTCTAGGGTATGGTATAATCTGTACTTCATCAGTCATCGAGGGATGTGAAAAATCATCAAGCGGAGCCGGTGATTCTACAGTAACTCGTGTACATTCCTCCTGTAATGATAAAATGGTTGCCTGAAATTCCTTGCACAAGGTGAAACCTGGAATACGTACCTCCATACATTCTGGTAGAGTCTAAGTATGAGCAAACTCAAGACACTCTATGGAAGCATCTGGTACAACCCTATTGATGCCCCTCTTAGATTTTCTTGTAGTCTTAGGTTTTCTTTTCTGAGGCGATTCAGTAGCAGTGATAATAGGGGTCTGAACTGTTGTTGCAGCACTAGGAGAGTTTCTTTTGTCGATTCTCTTCTGAGATTCTCGTCTAGATTGATGTTTGGCTAGCTGAATTGATTCATTGGCAGATATAGTAGATACTGGTACTGTTGTTACAACAACAGGTGGATTTTGAGTTCTTGTTGGTACCACAGGAGAAGGAATCGAGGTACTTGCAGTTGCAGTGGATGTTGGAGCTACTGTTACAGTGGATCTCTCTGAGCTAGTTCTTGTATTGGGTAGTGTAGATATAGAAGGAAGGAATTTCCCTTTCTTCGATTTAAGGGTCCGAGGGATTTCCTGAACAACGGATATTGTAGTAGAGGGATGAGGATCATTATTTGGCCCAAGGATTTCGCTGTCGACTGCTAGATCAACCACCACTGAGGGTAGAGGGTTTAACTATTCTCATTCAAGACTATCAAGGCGTTTTTGAGTGGTGTGAGAGGTTCTTCAGATTTTTCATTTGGTGTTCGTAGTTGACTTGCGGGCAGTTACAGTCGGAGTGTTAACTGCTGGTGCATTCGAGGGTATAGGATGTGACTGTTCTAGGTTGGTTGTAACAACAAGCACATGAATTGGCTCGGGTAATGGGTCATTAGGAATTCCCATTCTGTTATGAATCAACAATCCTATTAGTTTATGATTTGAAAGACAATTCATGGGGTGCTTGAATTTCTTAACAAATTGAGCGATATTATGCAGGGATTGAAGTAGGTAGTAAGGGATGTTGATTAGCTTCTGATGTCACAAATGTGACAGTAGAAAAAAATCAGAAAAATAAACAACTTTATATCTCCCTTCACATGTAATGTACCTTTTTACGAATTTTGATACCTTCCCCCATGGATCTGGTAAGGAACTGACATCTTCACCTTAGCCCTTGGTCTCTACTCACTCATTGCCCATGAGGAAACCCTTATGTGCATCGGGAAGATGCGCTTTCCTGTTAAACCATTTGACTCATGCGGTCGGAAATCTTGTCACAACCATCGTTCTCTCTTCTATCACTAGAATCCACACTCCGTTTACCATTGAATAGTCATATGCAAGATTCTGACTGAAATGTAAGACTTCTACTTCATTAAACCCTTGCAGCTTCTTAAAATAGGGAATCCAGCTAGCTTGCAGAAATATTTGATAAACATCCGGGTGCAACAACAATGTATTGAGATTTTATGGCTCATATTTTATGGGTGTTTCTCCCATGACGTTGTATTTCTATTAGACATTAAATTAGGAGGAGAAATCAACACCTAAACCAGAGACAGATCAAGTTGATCATGGATTTGCATGAGGAACGCAGTGTCGTGGAAAAAATAAGCGGGGTTAGAAGGTGGCGGAGGTGAAATTAAAAATAAATTTTGCGATTAGGTCGACTTGGATTTTCTTCCCCCCCCCAAAAAAAAAAAAAAATAACTAATCTTATTGGCTCGCGTTTTAACAGATTAGGACAATCGATCAAGTATTCATGAAAGCGTGCTTTCATATCCATAACAATTTAGACATGTAATATTAGTAGTGTACCTCATAACTTACCACCCGAACTTAGTTGTCAGAGTAACTGCACTATCCAACCACCATTTGATCTACGTCAAGTGGCTGTAATAATGAGAGATGACTCTCAAATGTGAGAAATGACGATATGACAAGTGGAGCATAAGTGGATTCCTTTCTATGGTCGAACCGTTGAAAAGATGCAGATGTGGAGTTTAAGTAATGATGAAGCAGCACTTGTGGGACAAAGAGAGCATAAAGTAATTTTTTCAAAAATGGTGGAAATCTTGACAAAACAACAATGTTGTTGTATGTAGAAATGGAAGAAATGTTAAGAAGGTGGTGTAGCAGCGTAGAAACTAGCCAAAAGGGAAAAATAGCAGTAGGTGTATCAACAGATATTTTGGTCGGAATTGTGGTACTAGGTGTAGCAGTATGTAAATTGGCCAATTTGTCGTAAAAGGGTGTAACAACATGTAGTGAAAAAGAGTCGGGAACAGGTGTAAAGCATGCAAATCAACCAAAAGGTGTAACAACATGTAAATCGGCCAAAGGGTGTAACAGCATGTAAATCGGCCCGAACACAGAAATACTTAGTTTTTAGGAAGTTTTGCAACTTCCAAAAACTAATCCTTTGGTGTCTTCCATTGTAATATACCTTGTTGTTCTTCAGTTTATCTACACACAAGCAACTTCCTGATACCTTTCTAGGCTAAATTTATTAGAAAAAAAAAATAGAGAAATGAAATGTGTGAAGAAAAATCAGAAAATTTCAAATTTGCACAACTTATTTATATACAAAATTTTATTTGAAAACAAAATGTCCTAAAGTTCAGAAGGGGAAGGAGCAGGCTTCGTTCCCTTTAAAAATTGGTAATCTGTATCAGCAGTACATCTCAATTTAAATTCTTCCTTGGAAAGTGGACATTGATATAGGCTCAAGCGATAACCATTTGCATATAACTGTGTATTGGATCCGTCAATAGTAATTAATCTGACTGCCCCATTGGAAAAATAGTGTCTATCTCGTAAGGTCCAAGCCATCGTGTACGTAGCTTACCCTGAAATTATTTAAAGCATGAATCATACAACAGAGCCCAATCCCCTTTTTGGAATATTTTTTTCTTAATGACTCGGTCATGCCATTTTGTTCTCTGCTCTTGAATCATTGTGGTTTGATGAATAACGTCCAAACGCTTTTCATCAAGCTCATTGAGTTGTTGCGGTCTAGCCTTCTATGCCATAGTCAAGTCGAGGTTGATTGCTAATGCAGTTCTTAAGGTTTTGATTTCGAATTCAATGGGAAAAATAGGGCTTTTTCCATATACAAGCTCATAAGGAGAAAACTCAATTGTGTTCCTCCAAGTAGTTCGATAAGCCCATAGAGATTCATGTAATCTGTCGGACCAATCCCTACGATGTTCTCTCACTATCTTAGTAAGAATAGCTTCTATGACTTTGTTGGTACTTTCTACTTGGCCATTAGCTTGTGGATGGTATGGAGAAGTTGTTCTATGTAAAACATGATATTGACTGAGCAGGGCTTCAAACTTATGTGATGTGAAAGGGCGTCCTCCATCAGTTATTAATTCTCTGGGAATTCCAAACCTAAAAAATATATCTTCAAACAATAATGCTAAGACAGCTTCTTCTGAGGCCTTGATGAGTGCTTTTGCCTCCACCCACTTGGTCATGTAATCTGTACAGACCAATATATAAAATTTATGATTAGAAGGTGGGTTAATGGGCCCTATAAAGTCCATGGCCCATGTCTCAAAAGGATCTAACACTACTTGAGGCTATAGAGGCATCTCATCCCTATGATTTGGCTGACCCATTCGTTGGAAACTATCACAGGCCTGTACATACTTCTTGGCATCTTGAAATATGGTGGGCCAAAAATAACCCATCCTTAAAATTTTATGTCCAATCCTTTTATCAGGAAAATGACCCCCACAAGGGCCATCATGGAAAGATTTGAGAATATCATAAACTTCATCATCCCTCACACATCACCTATTTTCTTGATCTATGCCTATGTAGAAAAGGTATCCCTCTATCCAACTATACCGAGCACTCTTCTGAATTATTTTCATTCTTTCTCTTGGGGATAGATGTGGAGGTACCTTCCCTGCAACCAAGTAATTAGAAATGTCAGCATACCAAGGTGAGTGAGAAGATATGGAAAACAAATGTTCATCTGGAAAGGAATCATCTAATGGTTAATTATCATCATTTATATTCAGTCTTGAGAGAAAATCAGTAACCACGTTTTCTTTCCCTAGTCTATCTACTATCGTGATGTCAAATTCTTGAAGTAATAACAACCATATTGTTACTCTGGCATTAGTAATATGTTTATTCATCAGATATTTAATTGTTGTATGATCAGTATGAATAAAGGTAGGATAACCAGTGACATAATGCCTAAATTTATTGATTGCATAAACTACTACCAAGAATTCTCTTTTAGTAACTGTATAATTTAACTCAGCAGGAGCCATGTTCTTGTTGATATAGTAGATAACATAGGGTTCTTTTTCCTCTTGTTTCCCTAGTACCACACAAATTTTAGTGTCTGAGGCATCTGAAGAAATGTGAAAAGGAAAATCCCAATTGGGCCCTCTCAAAATGGGAGTTGTGGATAATTTTTGTTTCAGATCTGTAAAAGACAATTCACAATTGTTAGTCCAATGAAAGTCAACATCTTTTGTTAATAGGAAAAACAAGGGAGAGGCAAGTTTGGAAAAATTTTTAATGAATATCCTGTAATATCCATCATGCCCTAAAAAACTTCTTACCTATTTCTGAGTTGTTGGAGTTGGAATGTCCAAAATTACCTAGATTTTGGCTGGGTCTACATGAATTCCTACATAAGAAATGAAGTGTCCCAACACCACACCTTCACTCATCATCACATGGAATTTTTCCATGCTTAAAGAAAGATGAGACTGTATACATATTTTGAGCACTTTTTCTATATTAGTCAAATCTTGATCAAAATCAATACCATAAGGTGTAAAATCGTCCATGAATATCTTCATACAGTCATTCACCATATCAGAAAAAATACCAATTACAGCTCTCTGGAAAGTGGTTGGCGCATTACAAAAGCCAAATGGGAGAACCTTGTAGGAAAATGTACCCCAAGGACTGGTAAAGGTGGTCTTATCTTGGTCCTGTGGAGCAATTTTTATCTGGTTATAGCCATTGAATCCATCTAGGAAAGAGAAAAACTTTTTCCCAACTAGGTTGTCTAGAACCTGATCAATAAACAACAGAGGGAAATGATCCTTCTGCGTGGCCTTATTCAAGGCTCTATACTCCACACACACTCTCCACTTACCATTCTTTTTAGGTACAATAACCAATGGTGAAACCCACTCGTTGTCTGATATAGGATAGATGAATCCAACATTGAGAAGTTTCTGGAGTTCCTCTTTAACTATTTCTTTAATATTAGGGTTCATCCTCCTTTGGGGTTGGAAAATGGGTTGGCATTCTTCCTTGATGTATATATGGTGGGTGCATAATTCAGAAGAAAATCCTTTCATATCCATGTAATCCCAGGCAAATGCCTCCTTATGTTCAATTAGTAATTTCATCAATCGACGAGTTTCAGCAATAGATAAATCGGGATTGATGTTCAGGTTTTTTCTAGGTTTGATTTCTACAGTGATGCTCTTAGAAATGACTTTGGGAAATAATTCGGTTGTTGTTGCTTCATCATTTTTTGTTACAGCATTTGTTGTTACAGCTGAATCGATTTGATTTACAACAGTTTAAGAGAAACTTTCCAGGCTCATCTCTTCCTGGGAAATAGGGTCAAATATTGCAGTCAATCGGTGGTGCGTGTTATGTGTGACAGTAGAGGCATCACAGATAAAATAGTTGATTAACTCATCCTCTGTCTCGTCTTTGAAACTCAGGGATTTTCCTATGGTTAACATAGGCAGATCACTTTCATCCTCAATGTCCATCCATAAAGAATTTTCGGGTTCCATACTAGGTGTAACATGAGGATACAGGGTAAGTTTTTTCATGTCATAACCATCAAAGATGGTCATGGAACTAGATCTACAACCAATGAAGGCATCAACTGTAGCTAACCATGGTCTTTCTAGGATTAGAGGTGGCCCCTTAGACGGGTTTTGGGTTGCAAAACGACAAAATCAGAAGGATACTCCATGAATCAACTGAAATGACTAAATCATCTATTACTCCTTCTGGTCTGATGGTGGAATGATCAGCTAATTATAAAACAGTAGGAGTAGGTCGGACTTGCGTTCTGAGTTGCAGCAATTGTGTAGTTTATATTGGCATAATATTAATTGTTTCCCCTAAGTCAACTAACACATGGGGAATATGTGTTTGGCCAATTTTGATAGTGACTGTAGGGTTTCCTGGGTCACCATATTTAATGGGTGGGGTTTTTCCTAACATCAGTTCAAACAAGTCCCCCACTACATGAACTGTGAGGGGGTCCCTAGGTTTCCTTCCAGGTCTTCTGATATAGAGATATCTCATAGTCTTGGCATAAATAGGGACATCTCTAATCGCTTGCAATAGTGGAATGTTAACATGTAGGTTTTGCAATTATCCTAAGAGATTGAAGGATGGTAATTCCATAGTTTTGGTAATTTCCAATCTTTCAGGGAATGGGGGTCCGTTGATTCTTTAATAGGTTGGTCACTTTCTTTTGTATCGACAGATGGTTTTTCTCCTGATTCCTTGTTTGATTCTGAAGATGGAGCATCTTCAATTATGGGCTCGACTATTCTCCATGATCTTAATTTTATCTCATCACAAGGAATAGGAGTAATAGAAAGAGTTGGCACATTCTACATATCAATATTCTTAATGGCCTTATTATTTGGGTTTGGGTTAGGTTGCACAAGCATCTGAGGTCAAAAGGGAGGATTGTTCTGTGGGGCAATGGGAGGTAACTGCAGCTATTGTTGTTGATACTGGGGTTGGAACTGTTGTTGTTAGAGGTTCGGTTGTTGGTTTTGATAGCTAAGTTGTTGTTGAGGGCCTCTCCAATATGGGTTCCATTGCCCATGGTGACTCTTTTGTTGGGGCATAGGTAACCATGCATTGGAATCCTGATAAGGAGGGAGAATTGGATTTGGAGGGGGAGCATTCATCTAGCCATAAGGTAGATGATTGTTCCAATAATTAAGTGTTGTAGGAGAGAATTGAGAGTTCATACCTTGGCCTCTTGGCTGCCATTGTCTTCTTTGTGTAATTATATAGGCAGCCTCCGCTTCTTCATTAGTTGCCTTCATTGATTCTTTTACACCTGGTAAAGAGGGACATTTGTCAGTAGGATGATCCAATTCACAAATAATACATACCTTAACATTGTTCAGTTGGCATTCCCTTTTCGAATTTTTGTCTCTGCACTTTGGACAGAAAATGGACTCCTGATAAGGTTAGGATTGTTCTGTGGGGCAATGGGAGGTAACTGCAGCTATTGTTGTTGATACTGGGGTTGGAACTGTTGTTGTTAGAGGTTTGGTTGTTGGTTTTGATAGCTAAGTTGTTGTTGAGGGCCTCTCCAATATGGGTTCCATTGCCCATGGTGACTCTTTTGTTGGGGCATAGGTAACCATGCATTGGAATCCTAATAAAGAGGGAATTGGATTTGGAGGGGGATAATTCATCTAGCCATAAGGTAGATGATTGTTCCAATAATTAAGTGTTGTAGGAGAGAATTGAGAGTTCATACCTTGGCCTCTTGGCTGCCATTGTCTTCTTTGTGTAATTATATAGGTAGCCTCCGCTTCTTCATTAGTTGCCTTCATTGATTCTTTTACACCTGATAAAGAGGGACATTTGTCAGTAGGATGATCCAATTCACAAATAATACATACCTTAACATTGTTCAGTTGGCATTCCCTTTTCGGATGTTTGTCTTTGCACTTTGGACAGAAAATGGACAATGCCTTTTCTGCTTCTTCTTATTTTTGTTTAATCTGTAGAGTATCAATTTGTGAAGAAAAAGAGTTAATCATTTATGTTTTGAAATATTCTAATAGATTACCTATTTCTTCTCTTGTTGCCCCTCCATTGGCTGATTTTTGTACCCTTGAAAAAGTGGTATCCTTGGTAACTGACTTATTCCTTGTAGTTCCTCGAGAACATCTCTTGCAAAGATTTACAATGTCTTCATAAGATTCCTTAGATATATCTCCCTTGCCAAGAATATTCAGCATGTCTAAACAATCATCTCTAACCCCTTTTAGCAAAATAGTTCTCAGAGTGTCCTTACTCACATCCAGATGTCCAGACCTTTGTAGATTGTACTAGAGTCGCTCTACAAAATCTTCAAGAGTCTCATCCTCTTTCTGAGACATCTTGAATAGTTCCTCCCTTCGTTCCCTTGTTCGAAAGTAGTCTTGGTACTTGTTCAGGAAAAGCTGCCTCATTTGTACCCACGTTGAGATATTCTTTCCTCCAAGGCTCATGAACCATATTAACGTATTTCCCTTTAATGTGGCTGGAAATAGTTTAAGTTTCTACCCAGTAGTAGTGTAGTTAGAGCTTCTACACAGAATATCAAATTCAAACAGAAACTCATCTGGATCCTCAGTATACAATCCATGGAAATTTGGTAGGGTTGAAAGAGGTATGTTCTTCATAGTAGCTATCCCCCTTGTAGGAATATTAGTAATAGGAAAAACCAGGGGAGAGATAGTATTTTCAGCATTTACCTAATCTTCATTGTTCTGTGGCTCCTCTCGGTTGAACTCCTCTTCATTATCTCCTTGATTTTCCATGGCTACTCTCTCATTCCACTCAATCTGGTAAGCGTCCCACTCCTCCTTAGTGACTATTTGTTCATTAATCTGATAAACATCTTCTTATGGTCTTTCTCTTGGTCGAGCCATACTTTCTCAGTCTTTAATATTCTCCAGTGTTGCTTGTTGATTTGTTGGTGACGCAATTTTAGCTTCAGCCCTTGATGAAAGCAATGTTTCCAACTGGGGCAGTTCTAATGACTGAGGAATTTGAATCCTTGGAGGATTTGAAGGGCGGAAGATAGATCCTGAAGAAGAATCTTCTCTGTCTATAATCTCATCAACAAAGGTTGGTCTTCCCAGTGTAGGGTTCCTTCCTCCACGTCCTCTAGTACCTATAGGGTTAGTATTTTTGGGAATACATCCTCTTGTTCCTCGATTCATGCAGACTTATTCATTCCTAAGAAAAGAAAACTAATGTTCTTACAAAACTCTATAATTATCTTCCCTGACAACGACGCCAAAATGTTGGGCACTTTAATTGTCTAAATAAATAAATAATTAAGGTGTTCAATATAAATTGTCAAACCTGGGGAAGTTTTGTTATTGCAAGATAATTGTGCACAGTCTATGCTAGATTGATGAAAGAAAACATTAATCAAGTTGCAGTATTGAAAGAAAACAGAGTTTTGGAAAACTAAACACTAGCACAAGTTGTCGACACAGCTGGAGTTCTAATCTATTGTTGCGGGATTGAAATCATGCTTGCTTAATTGAAATCTAGATTGATGAGTGTATATGAATCTTGGATTATCTATCTTATTTTGATTTTCTATTTTATCCTTGTAGAAAGGAATTATGTGCTAATTGCAGAAAGGAAATCTACTTTAGTTGCAGGGAGTAAATTCACACTTCTAATTACTTATTGTTGAAAGCAAAGTTTTATCTAGTATAAAAAGACAATTCTCTAGCAGTATACAACACTTGACTTCTAATTCTCATGAGACACACTAATGCGCATTTGACAGAGAGGAACTGAATTGTAACAAAAATTATGATCTAAGAATGCTAACAGGTTATTCACATAAATCAAAGTAGCTAATCTAAAACAACAAAACAGAGGGGAGTCTGTGACGAAGGTGGACCCTTTCCTTCTCACTGAATCCACTCAAAGAGATCACAGTAGGTTGGAGAAACTCAAGTCACCTTCTTTATTAAAATCGCCATAAATTGTTCAATTACAAGTTGCTTCACTTTACTTCACAATTCCATAGCTAATCTTCGTTGTTAATGATTACAAAAGATCTGTTATTTAAAGACAGATTCATTTAGTTCAAAATGGACTCAGAATAGCCTTGAGAATCCCAGATTCTCAAGTTGTTCATAAGATACAAGAGATCTGTCATATTCATCAAATATGGACAAAGAATCATTGTGACCCAAAACGTGTAACAGTAGAGGATCATTCTTCAGGAATCGTCTTTCAGTATCGGTGGCCATCTGTTGTAGCGAGTGTAATAGCTTTTAGGATTGGTGCGCATATGTTGCAGTCAGTGTAACAACTTCCAGGATAAGTGGGTGTCTGTTGCAGCAAGTGTGACAGATTCCAGGAAAGGTGCGCAGTTTTTTTAGTCGTGTAACAATATGCTAGACTAGCACATAGTTGTAACAATTGGTGTAACAACAACGATCTTTCTTTAAGTCTTGGATGTTCTACACATTTTGATCATTAGTTGCACATTTATGGGTAAAATATGAGAAATACTACCAATCAAACGTGTTAAAAAAATAAGAATATCAAAGCAAGATTAATCACTCATACCTTAGGAAAAAGGGTCTTGGCAATATTAAAATAGGCATTTAGCATAGGAATGATAAGTTTGAAAGGGTAAAAGATATAGTGAAAAGGGAAATTTTTGGGTCCTAACAAAGACCTGCAATAACTAACACCTAAGAAGCTCTAAATAAAACAATGGCCTCCACTAAAATGGTTGTGCAACTACCTAAACTATACACCTTCATCTTAGAACATCATTTGCTTAAGATAGTAGCATATGTTTAGACATTAATCACTTGATTTAGTGTCCATTCTAAATATGCATTTATATTGACTTATATTTCAATTATAATTGTATTTATATATAATGAACATGAGAAAGTCACTCTTTAGCAAGAATTTGATTTATGTTTCAATTATAATTTCCAATTAAGTTTAGATGTTATTTGAGAGCACATGAACCCAATGTTTTAGCCTCAAAAATGAGTACATGATACTAGTTTTCTTTTTGTCCTATACGAAAGTTGACCACTTTTGTATATGTGCATATACAGAAGTGGTCAACTTCTGTATATGTGCATATATGACACATATACGAAAGTTGACCAATTTTGTATATGCACATATACAGAAGTTGACCATTTCCATATATGCGCATATACGAAAGCGGTCAGCGTCCGTATATGCACATATATGGAAATGGTCAGCTTTCGTACATGTGCATATACGGAAATGGTCATCTTTCGTATATGCACATATACAGAAGAGGTCGTCTTCTATATATGCACATATACGAAAGTTGATCACTTTCGTATATGCGCATATATGAAAGCCGACCATTTTCGCATATGCGCATATACGAAAGTCAACCATTTCCATATATGCACATATATAGAAGCTAGCCGCTTCTGTATATGTGCATATATGAAAGCTAACCATTTCCGTATATGCACATGTACAGAAATGATCGGCTTCCATATATGGGCATATACAGAAGTGGTCAACTTCCGTACATGCGCATATACAAAATTTGACCACTTTTGTATATGTGCATATACGAAAGTTGACCACTTTTGTATATGCGCATATAGGAAAGACAACAATTTTTGTATATGCACATATACGAAAGCGGTCACCTTCCATATATGCGCATAGACAGAAATTCTCGACTTCCATATATGTGCATATACGGAAGTGGTCAGCTTCCGTATATGCACATATATGGAAATGGTCGGCTTCTATATATGTGCATATACGGAAATGGTCGGCTTCTGCATATGTTCATATACAGAAGCGGTCGGAAGCTGCACATATATGGAAGTTGATCGCTTCTGTATATGTGCATATACGAAAGCCGACCATTTTCGTATATCCGCATATACAAAAGTTGACCATTTCCATATATGTGCATATACAAAAGCTGACCGCTTTTGTATATGTGCATATATGGAAATGGTCAGCTTTCGTATATGTGCATATACGAAAGTGGTCAACTTCCTTATATGCGCATATATAGAATTTGACCACTTCTATATATGCGCATAGACGAAAGTTGAATACTTTCGTATATGTGCATATATGGAAGCCAACCATTTTCATATATGTGCATATACAAAAGTAGTCACGTTCCGTATATGCGCATAGATGAAAATGCTCGACTTCCATATATGAACATATACGAAAGAGGTCAGCTTCTATATATGCACATATATCAAAATGGTCAGCTTCCATATATGCACATATACGGAAGCGGTTGGATTCCATATATGCGCATATATGGAAGTTGACCACTTCCATATATGCGCATATACAGAATCCAACCACTTCTGTATATGCGTATATACAGAAGCCGACCATTTCCATATATGCGCATACAAAAGATGACCATTTCCATATATGCACATATATGAAAGTTGACTGCTTCTGTATATGCCCATATACGGAAGTGGTCAACTTCTGTATATGCACATATACAGAAGTTGACCACTTTCTTATATGCGCATATATGGAAGTTAACCACTTTCGTATATGCGCATATACAGAAGACAACCATTTCCGTATATGCACATATAAGGAAGCGATCACCTTCCGTATATGTGCAAATATGGAAATGGTTGGATTCCATATATGTGCATATACGGAAGCAGTCGGCCTTTGTATATGCGCATATACGGAAGTGGTCAACTTTCGTATATGCACATATACGAAAGTTGACCACTTTCATATATGCACATATATGGAAGTTGACCACTTCCGTATATGCGCATATATGGAAGTTGACCACTTCTGTATATGCGCATATACGAAAATGGTCGGATTTCGTATATGCACATATACGGAAATGGCTGGCTTTCATATATGTGCATATGCAGAAGCAATCGGCTTCCGTATATGCGCATATAGAGAAATGGTCGACTTTTGTATATGCGCATATACATAAATGGTTGACTTCCATATATGCACATATATGGAAGCTGACCACTTTCGTATATGCGCATATACAGAAGTGGTCACCTTTCATATATGAACATATATGGAAGCCAATTAGTTTTCATATATACGCATATATTTCCAAGTGGACCACTTTTGTATATGCCCATATACGAAATCTGAAAATTTCCATATATGCGCATATACGAAAGCCGACCATTTCCTTATACTGAAGTTGACAGCTTCTGTATATGTGCATATATGAAATTGTTCAACTTTTGTATATGTGCATATACAGAAGCTGACCACTTCCATATATGCACCTATACAGAAGATGACCACTTCCATATATGTGCATATACGAAAGTCGACCACTTTCGTATAAGAAAATATACGAAAATGGTCAGCTTTCATATACGCACATATATGGAAGTTGACCACTTTTGTATATGCGCATATACAAAAGATAACCACTTTTGTATATGAACATATATAGAAATGGTCAACTTCTGTATATGCACATATATGGAAGTTAACTTTTGTATATGTGCATATACTAAAGTTAACTTCCGTATATGGGCATATACAAAAGTGGTTAGCTTTCATATATGTGCATATACGAAAGTGGTCGGCTTTCGTATATGCACATATATCAAAGTGGCCAGCTTTCGTATATGCGCATATACGAAAGTGGTCAAATTATATATATGTGTCATATATGCACATATATAGAAGTTGACCACTTCTGTATATGTGCATATACAGAAGATGACCACTTCCGTATATGCGCATATACGAAAATGGTCGGCTTTTGAATATGCGTTGTTGTTGGGGAAAAACACCCTACGGACTAGAAAATAGAGTTCAAACTTTGCATGCAGATATGACCGAATAGAAATTACTTTCTACCTTCATCCCTAGATTTAAATCCCCTTTTCTTAGTAAATGCATGGAAAGATCAACCTACCTTGTTACCGACGTTTGATGTCGATCCTCCATTGTTCTTGATTACTTTTTTGCAATACTCCTTCCAAGGCTGACCTGCATTCAAGACGAGCAACAACTATGCATGCATACTACTTATATACTAACTGGTTAGAAATCCAAACATAAACTAATCAAACCATAAAAAGTTCATGAATTGGGATGGGAAAAGCACTTTCTTTATTACTTTGAATGAGTCAACTTACAAAATTTGAGACCGGCCACCGCTCCTTGAACTTGATCCCAGGATCCTCTTCTTCTATCCTCCAAATGCTTTGCTTTCAATCTCCTTTGGCACAAGGAAAGGCTAAAGGGTTGGGACAATGGGAGTACGTAAATGGGCAGAGTTTCTTTTCTATATTTTTCCTCCTTCCAAATGGGACCCCTACCCCTTCTTTTATAGGCTAGAAGGAGCTAGGTATTTGGACGAACCCTTGGCCATGCATGGCCGGGAGTTTTAGTTAACTCACCCATAGATTTTTGTTTCGTCGGCAACTTTCCCTTTTTCGTGATTTTGAAGGTCCACGCGGGCTATAGTGGGTCTGCTAGCATGGACACTGTAGATCCACATGGGTTGTAGTGGGCCAGCTAGCATGGACTTTTAAAAATGGAGTTTTTAGAAGAGTTGTTCAGTAGTTTTTGGCAAAGAAAGGGTATGAGTTGGCCTGATGCCAGGTAAGAATGTGTGGTACAATTTAGGGTTATAACAGATGCCCCCTAATGTGTAAGGTTAGAAGAGCATTTGATGGCTGAAATACATTACCAATCTTTACGGATGTGCCGAACAATTGAGCCCAAGGATCAGGAACCAGGAGGTGTCATCTACAAAATAACAAATGTCTCACCGAGGCGGGCATACCCATGCTCGGGATAAAATAGAACCATGGATACCAATCAAATACACTGTAGATCCATTTCAAATAACTATAAAGAGTAGTCACGAACAATACACAGCGGAGCTACATCTCGAAATCAGAAAGATATACATATGGAGTATCCATCTTCTAGAAGCTGATTCGGCCTGATGGCTGGAGATGAGATCTTCAGAGCTCGAGAAACAACTTCAAAATCTTCAAAACTCAGGTAGGAGTGTAATATGAGTGTACGACTGCACTACCCATAGGTCTTCAATGGCTCGTCTGTCATGGACTTGATAATCTTGATGATCAGACTGAAGGCTTCAGTGATTTCAAACAAGGACTTGATTGGATGTTCAGGATGGT
>JZKD02S2413069.1:534192-552384 GCA_000966675.3 Picea glauca
TATTAGGTCTTCTTACATCCACCTTATTCTATTTTATTGAAAGGCCTTATTAATATTGACCTTTATTACATCTGAATATATTGTTATACCTATGTGCGGGTTAGGACCCTAACATCTCATTTCCATAAGGTATTTGTGAGTGACACTGTCATTATCTAGAAACCATGCCAAGATAGTGGCCTTCAACTCATTCCTTAAAACAAGAAAGAAACAAATAATGGCAAGAATATGGGAAAGGAAAAAATGCATTACAAATGAAGGTGTCACACACCCTCTACAAAGGCACCCATGAATGAGATAATACAAGCCCTTGTATGTCATGAAAACTCAATGACCTATGAATTCTAAACCCCTTCCACCTCATCATCCATTACATGAACTTGAAAGGCCATACTTGGGAGCATCCTCTACTTCAGGGCTTTGGTCTACCCAATAGGACTCCTATGGCACCCCTCCCATAATTAAAATTGGTCAATTGTATAGGGCTTTGAGCATTTTTTTAATTAATTTGATGAGGTAGTTTTGATGCACATGTTTAGGTACCTTTCTTATTAGACGTGGTTTATAATTTTCATGATATCTTTGACTTGAGATCTTTGGAGGGCATACCCTTTTGTTTTGCAGGACCTTGCTTGGTGGCCACTTTTGGGAGAATAAGACTAGCTTGGGATTCCATGGGGATTCAAGCCCACAGGTTGGATGTCAAGGGACCACATGCCGAATCATTATGAATTTCCTTTGGATGCATACAAAACAACGTGGAAGACATGACCTATCCCTCACATGCAAAAATTGTTTCCTAGGAGAGGAAAAATGTCACTTATGGAGGCTTCACATTGCCTAGAGGGATAAGGTTTGGTGGTGAAGGTGTTTTTTGATGACATGTGGCACGTTTTGAAGGAAGGAGGATTGAAGACCATCAAGAGAGGATTTGGATGAGTGACAAGTGGCCTTTGGAGGCCTAGCCATGCATATACTACCCCAACGACTTCTTCAAAGTGCCAAAACGTCCCCTAAAGGGGTGACATAACCTTGTTCTAGGGTTTATTTTGTGTAAAAGTGAATTTTAAGATGAATTGTTTAATATTATTTTGATCCAAGGGGTAAGATAAGGGTTGTTTACCCCTTATTTTATGTTTTACCCTTCATAAGTGGAAAAACTATGTGATAGACATTTTTTATAAATAGAGATCATGAAATCTCATTTTATATCATAACTCTCCCATTGTGAAGAGCTAAGGACTGAAATTTTTGCTACCTTGAAGCTTTTTGTTCTCTTGTGCTATGGTATGGTGTTCTCTTTTTTTATGGACTACATGATGATGATGTGCTAGCTCTTGGAGGTATTTTCTATCTATTTGTGGTGGTCTATCTTGGCATGTTATGGTTTATCTTGTTTCTATCTGGATTGGTAAGACATTTTACTTGTTGCTATAATTTGTAATTCAGGATCAAGGTTGATTTTTTCTAAGGCTAGGTAGGGATTATAAGTGGATACACCCCTACCTTAGCTTCACCATAAATTTAAGCATGTATTTATTATTTGCAATGGTTTGCTAAGGAAGTATAAGGACATACACCCCTTAGCTTAAACCCTAGCAAGGTTACTTTCCTTGGGGAATAAGAGGATTTATACCCCCAAGGGGTTAGTATCTCTAGATCTTTACTTTGTGACCCCATTAACACATTAATCAAAGTCACTAGTCATTTCATTGGTAAATGTGAAAATTTGAAGTCTTGAAGTTCTCTCACTTGGATATTGTTCTTTGAGCCTTAGGCTATCTTGCCTCATTGAGGCATCCCCTTTCACCAACTAAAACTTGTTGTTGTAATAAAACTATCCTACATCCATTTAGGGTTGAAGAGATATAACCCTCTAAACCTAGATAACTCCTAAACTAACCCTAGAAATTAGCTATAACTTCTCCCTAACAAACTACTAACTCTAGCACACTTTTAAGATCTCCATCTGAGTGCATTCTAACAAGAGTCAAGGTGAAAGATGAAATAGGGAGATCTAGGGGGTAAGAGGTAGGCCAATAGTCATGACCCTCCATTTCATATTCCTTAAGCTTCTCTCCCATTTCATTTTTTATTTTTATTTAATTCTTTGTTTTCCTCTCACATTTGTCTCATTCAACTTTTACATTTGCTTTGTTTTACAATGTTTGTTAAGATTCATGAATTCTTAGATTAAACTTGTAGGTATTGAGTCTTACACCCCTTTGTTAGTTCAAACCCATTTCAAATCACACCTCCCCATTAAGAGACTTTCTATTTTTCCAAACCTTGAAGAAACCAATCTAGATCAATGTGTCTCATGTCTCCTTCTCTAGAACGTGGCTCTGATTCTAGCTCATGGAAAAAACTCTAACTCAAGCTCTGGCTTATGGCTTTGGTTATTGGCTCTCATCCTGGCTTTGGATATTAGCTCTAGTTACTGGCTCACTCATTCCTACAATGTAGAAGTTTTCTTCTTGACTCTCATCTTTGACTAATCTCCAGATCTGAACTTTGGAATCAACATCCATTCTCATCTCCCTATCTTTCTTGGAGACAAACCATCTTCGTTGGAGGCCCAGTCAAATTTTTTTCTTCTCATTCAATGTGACCCTAGCACACTACCAGCATGTAACAACGTCTCAAGAGAAGTGTGGTTGCATTGATCTGTTAGGATCAGTTTCTTATAGAATTGGAAACAACTATATGTAGCCATGTCAATTGAATGACTATCTTGCATACCCCTACATGTTGGTTGTAAGAGTCTTGGTCATTGGTAAGTTGGTCCATCCGTTGACGAGTCATTATTCAACAAGCCTACTATTATCACACTAAGTTGGCTTGGGTCTTTAGCCCTTAGTTTTAATTTTTCTAAGCCTTTATATTTTTTAATTTTGATTTGTTTCTTAAAGGTGTGATTTACTTAGGTGACCTTGATAGATAAAGGCTTAAGTCATGACTCAAGTTTTGATCCTCACATAAACTTTTGGCCTAGGTTCATTTTCTTGGCTTATGTTTTCACCCCCTTCATGACTTGACACTAAGCCTGAATCACCCCACGACCAGATTGACTTGACATGTCACCCTCCTCACTCATGCCCATGTATCCTTGCCATGTTGTCCCTTTGTCCTATGCTTAATGGTCAAATCATTTTTTGAAAAGGGAGCGCTTCCAACTCACTAGGAGTTTACATAGCACACTCCCTGTCCTTCATCATTTACCATGATTTGTTATCATAACGTTGATTTCATATCTGCCTTGTTTTCAACACCATGTTTAGTTAAAATATGCCTTCGAGGATTCATCTTTATGAGCTTTCTAACGGTTTTCAAATTTTGAAAGCTCAAAACTCTGCACTGCAAAAACTACTAGTTCAGATTAGCTGGTAGTGGTGCTACAGAATCGGTTGCTGAGGTGGATTTGGACGTCGATATTCTCATGATACTCTCCTAAACATCTATATCACTCCATGATATCTTCGACTTTCCAGGTATTAGATGGTTTCCCAAATCTACATATCAATTTTGGGTAGCAATTATAGCTTGGAGTTTTGGTAGCGATCGTGCCTGCAGAATTGGAAAAAAGACCCTTCCCTCATGCTTTCTACCAATCCTCCCTTCACATAGACCTGCAATCACCATCACCTGGTTTTCATTCATAAGTCATCTACTTGCCTTCTCTTGATTTTTGAATGCCCAAGAAAACTTTACCTCTTGTATGTGCTTTGTGCTACCTAAAATCGTTGCTGAAACGACGTTGCCTTTTCTCATGCTTCCTCTACCATTTGAATTGGATTGTTTTCGACCCATTTTTCAAAGACAATTGCAGTGATCTCCTTCTTCACCTTATTATTCCTCAGTTTTAAGATTTATGAACATAAAAGGGAGGGAAATTCACAGCCATTGTTTTCTAAGCCAGCAACCAGTTTCAGTTAGGGGAGATTCACAGAAAGGTTCAGCCACTATTCACTATCAAATTATTATTGAAGTTTGACTTTGTGTTTTCCTGGCCATCACTGCACCATAGATTTTAAACCTTTCATCCTAAACTATGGATACTCCTCAGAAGAAGAAGTCACACAAGGGAGGTATTGTGGTTAGAACTGAGCCTACAGACATGCATTTATTTGAGGCAGATCCCATGGCTAGAGAATTTTTTCAAAGGGTGGGTTGCCTTACTTTCTGCCAAAACATGCAGAGGGTTCATCCTGAGGTGGTAAGGAAATTTGCCTCCCATTTTGATGGCCTGAAGACTAAGGTAGGGGACCTAGAATTTGAGGTGTCTGAGACCTCTATTTCAGCAGCTACATGGATCCCTATCACATGAGAGAAATGGTTTAAATATATGGCTTTTAATGTATCCTTTTCCAAAGACTTCCTTAATCCAGAGTATCGAGATGACAATCCGTCCAAAGGGGTACCAAGAAGTCATCTGGTTGGAGAGTTTGATAAAATGTTGAAGATCATTCAAAGGTACTTCACATGTGAGGGGAGGTTGAATACACTATACCAATACCATATAAGGCTTTTGCTACATTTTAATGGAAAAGATGAAATGAACATTCCCTTCTATTTGTTGAGAAGCATAGGAAAAATGTCAGATAGAGTTCAATCCAAATCAAAGGTTGTGGATACTAGCATTTTTCATTCTGGGTTGATTAGAATGTTGGTTTCTGAAGAGATGAGAAATAGGAACATCTCATGGGAACACTTCATTGCTTCTGCTCACATGAAATTAGTCATAGCATGTACTCCTCAATCACAGATAGAAATCCCCTTGCCATCCACCAGTACTGCTCCAACAGGAGCCAGCAAGAAAAGAAAGATTAAGGCCCATGTTCAAGATCAAGAAGCCATTAAGGAAGTTGCATAAATAGAGAGGGAGGCCTACCATTCTCCATAGAGAGAGATTTCACCCCCTCCTGCACTAGAATTAGAAGAGGTCCCTTCCTCTACTAAAGCCACAGCCAAGAAAGGAAGGAAACTACACTTCTCTTCATCTCCTTCAATAGCTAGCACCAAGGTCAGAAAATATTTCACAAGATCATCAACTCTCAAAGGGGTTGTTGAAGAACAGGTCCTACCAAAGGTTTCCATTATAAAGAAGAAGAGAGATAAGGGCAAAGGCATTGAGAATCCTATTGAAATAGAAGAGGTAATCCATGTGCAGAAGGAAGATGAATCCATAAAAAATCATGTTGAGAATGTCCACATCACCACTCCACCTAGCAACCAGACCTTCAAAAGATTGATTAAACAACTCAGGGAAGCTAGGAAGGAGGTGGCTCATTTGAAATCTAAATCCCTATCTGAAAGGATTAATATGAAAATATTCATGGATGGTTACAACCACACTCTTGATTTAGAAATATTTGCAGCAAGAAGAGCCCAACCTCTTCAGAGGAAACTCAAGAACCTCTATAGTCAAAATAGAGAATTTCAGTCTCAGAACAGAAAGCTCAAAGAAGAGTTGCAACAATTCTAGGATGAGATGGATCAAAGAAACTTGAATGTTTTTGTTGAAGCTGCTATTGAAAAGGAGAATCTAGTAGCCAAGGAAAGCATAGCTCTAGCGAATAAGCCTGTTACTACTAAAGGGAAGCATGTTGATGTGCCAATGGTAAGTCCTCCTTCCACAAGAAGGAGTTTCAGGTTGATGAAGTGATTGGTGAAAGGTGAGCTCCATTTTTTAGAATGGCCCCTTTTTGCAAGGATAAGTGATTTAGGAAATATTAATTTTTTCCACCTATACAGACTATACAGGCTTCTAATGCATACTACTCAGGTTTTTTGGTGTTTTGAAAAGATTTAATCTCTTCAACAGAAGTAGCACAGACATTTCATAGCGCTATGGCGCTACGAAATTGTCTAATTTTCATATACTATCAGTCTGCTACCTATAGCGCTACCTAATCGCCTAAGACTTGTGTAGCGATGGCGCTGCTAAATTCTCGAGGGTGCTACCAAATCTGTTAGTAGTGAAATGATGGTGTTGTGAATTCAGTTGGGTGCTACCGAATTGCACGCAGATACACAGGCAGGCGCTACCAAAATTCACACAGAGAATGAATTACACAGGCAGGCGCTACCGAAATTTTGACAGAGATTGAATTCTGCACAGAGACACATATGCTCGGTGCTACCCATTCGGCATGCCTATTTTGGAGGTCGCGCTATGAAATTACAGGGAATTTTGTGGAGGCGCTACAAAAGCTCGCTACCCAGAGCGCTACCGAATGACACTACCAACAAGTACCAGGAATCAATGGGTTCGAGTCATCATCCTTTTGAGTGGATGATGATGTGGAGAAAGGAAGAGATGGTAGCTGGCAGCATGATGACAATTTACAAGCCTCTGAAGGACACTTGGCATGCAAGGAGATGTGCATTAATGAAGATCAAGTCGATTCAAAGTTGGTTGGATCAATGGCCAACATTTTCCTTTTTTATAACTCAGTTGTTAGCTTAGTTGTTAGAGGAAATAACTATTTGGATATTTTCATGGGAAGAAGGCCAGCTTACACCTCCAGTTGTTGCCTTTCCTTCTTTGTTATAAATAGATAGTCCAAATGTCTTAGTAAGATCGAATGGTTGAGCTTGGCTCCGTTATTTTGTAATATTTTGATGAAGCTACTGGTTAACTGGTTATGTACTTGATTTGAGTCTTCATGATTAATATAAGTCATCTTTCTTACTCCATCTTATTTGCCTCTGATACTAAAGTATTCATGATTGAATGATTCACATGGATTTTTGTGGTGATATTATTATTAATGTTTGATTAGAGTATTGTTATAATGTTCTTCAGTTTCCTTTAAATTTGAATTCAAGAAGATATTGTGTTTGCGTTTTTCTTCCTTAGTATGTTTGAAGACGGATGTCCATAGAAAACCTCTACATTTTCCTCACCAAAGTCTTCTCTCTATTCACCTTTACTCCCACTTATTGACTGAAGTTGATCAAGACCTCAATTGCTTGTGCATGCTAGCCCAGATTTCTGAGTTAGAACATTATTATCTTGAGTCTTATCCATTTTACCTCTTTAAAACACATTCACATTTACATATAACCTAATGGGTACTGGGCTTACCTTCTATACAATATGAGGGTGATTCCTAGTACTAACATTCATGGCATCATTGTCGGGGATGAATTGAAGATATTTCCCTGGGATTGAATGAAAAATCTTACTAGTTCTGAAGGTGCATTGGAACTCAGTACATTGAAGATTGCAGTTTGCACCTGGCGACTCCATTGTTTTAGCTCTGGCTCCTAAAGGAAGACACACAAGTTCAAATCCACAACTACCTTTGGTTCCACCTGAGGTTAAACCAGAGAAGATAATCAAAAAGGAAAAAGCTTCTCAAGAAAAAAAAATTGTTGATGCAACAAGTGCTTCTGGTCAGTTGCCTAATTCCACTCTTAATACTCCAGTTGTTATATCAAGTAATTTTCCTTTACCTTATGTTGAAGTATCTAAGAATCTTGATTTTGAAAATTTCCCTGTTGAATAGTCCTCTTTTGAACCTGATTTGAAAGAAGAAAATTTTGAAATCCTTTCTTCCCCTAACATTGTAAAGTGGTTCAGACTTGAGAGTCTTGAAGATTTTCCTACCTTAGGCTTTGCTACTCCTCCTCCTGTCAAAATTTTTGCAGCCAAAGAAGAGGAAACCTCATCTCCTTTACATCCAATACCATCTTCTTCCAAGACTCAACCTTCTGCTGTGAAAACTGAAATTCCTCCTTCCTACATTCCTTTTTCTCCTAAGCTGCACACAGTCAAGTTTCCTTCTCCTCCTTGTTCACCTAGAGTCCAAACTCCAATGGTAGGCGCTAACCCTCCTAGAAGTATGATGGATTCCATAGTGGCTGCAATATACGCCCCTCTTGTCTTCCCTCAGCCAATGAATGTTCTCCCTGCTGGAGACTATCTAAAATACATACCCAAATTCACAGGAGAAGAAGATATAATTGTTGAAGAACACCTTGTTGCCTTCTACAGTTATGAAGACAATCAAAATATTGAAAATGAGGATGTGTGGATGAGAGTCTTTGTCCAAAGCCTTGATGGTGAGGCTAGGAAGTGGTTTAGGGGTTTGGACCCTAGATATATTACTCGGATTGAGGCGTTAGATGATGCCTTTTTGAGGCGGTGGGGAAATAAAAAAGACTTTTTGTATTATATCACATAATTTGGATAACTAAAGAGGAAAGAGGGAGAGTTTGTCTCTGACTTATCTAAAAGATTCAAAAAAATGTACAATAAGATCTCTGCTGATTTAAAGCCTACAAAAACCTCTGCAAAAATTACCTATGCCAGTGCTTTTGACCCTGCGTTTTTCCTTCTACTAAGAGAAAAAAAGATCAACCTCCTTAGCTCATATGCAAGATGCAGCCTTGGAGGTAGAATCTAACATAGTGGCATATGAAAAACTTAGGGGAAAATATGATAGGGACAGGAGAAAAAACAGAATTGAAGCTTCAACCTCTGATTCCCCTATTGTCCATCCTCAAGTTGATGAACTTACCAAATTAGTAAAATCTTTTTCTGCTAATATGGAGAATTTAAAACTTGAAGGAAAGAGGACCTATAGAAATACTCAAAATATTAATAACAAAGGTAACTTCAGGAGACCCAATAATGCTCCTCAGATCCTTCCAAGAGATTCTAGAAACAGAGATAGGGATTATCAAAAGGTACAAGATCCTTTACAAAACAACCTTGTTGTTGATGAAGAAGGAGAGGAGGCAGAAGTTGATCCTGAGATTCATTGCTTAGGTGACACATCCCTATCTCCTCACTTGACTCAATCTGTATATGAACAATCCTTGATGGATATTCAAATAAATGAATTAAGTAAGGGACAGAAGGCAAAATAAATTCCTAATAGATGTAATCTGAGATCTACAAAGAATGAGGAAAAGACTGATGCCTCTGATCAACCTACCCAAAAAAAAAATTATGCCAAGGCTTTGATAGTTGGCAGCAAAGAAAAATATACTCAAAGCCCTCATGTTTTGATCATAAATCATACCCTAGATGCCAAAGAGATCCTGAAATATTCACCTTCCTTCAACTTTGAGAGTGAGATCCAAAAAATCAAGATCCATGTACCCTTTTGGAATTGATAAAAAATGAAGAATTTAAAAAATATCTCTCCAAAATGTTACAACCTAAATCTTTTCCAAATGCCATTGATTGAGTAAATCTACAAGATGAAAATCCAGCGGTCATCTTAGGACCTTTGATATAAGATAGAGATGATTCATCCCCTCCCTTCTATACATCATTGAACATACATGATAAGGTGCTGCATAATTTTTTGATGGAATCAAGGGCATCCCACAATCTCATGCCCAAAAATGTCATGGATGAACTTGGATTAGAAATCACAAAGACCTACCATTACTTATATTATTTTGACTCTAGGAAAATGAAGTGTCTTGGGTTCATTAACGATCTGGTTGTGACCTTATTTCAATTTCCCATGAAAAGTGTAGTCATGGATATCGTGGTGGCTGATGTTCCCCCCAAGTTTGGCATGCTCTTGTCAAGATCTTGGATAAAAATACTTGGGGTAACCTTGTAGATGGACCTCACATATGCTACCATTCCTGTGTTTGGGGGGGATCATAGAATACTTTACAGGGAAGCTCAGTTGACCTACATTATTAGTGACGAAGAAAACCCCACAAATCATCCTATTTTTTCACTTGATAATGATTTGAGATCTAGCATCTTGCAGCTCACTGATGGTCCTGAACCTCCTCTTGAAATTAGAAAACAATCCATTACCTTTTGTGAATATTCTCCTCCAACAACCTATGTTTGGAAGATGTTATTTGATGGAGCCTCTTCTAGGGAAGGTGTTGGTGTTGGAGTGGTATTTTTTTCACCTTCTCAAGAGACTATATCTTTTTCCTACAAGACAGAATTTGAAACTACTAATAATGTGGTAGAGTATGAAGATCTTGTCTTGGGTTTAAGGGTTGCAAAAGACATGGGGATTGAAGAGCTATCAGTATTTGGGGATGCTGAATTGATTTTCCATCAGATCAAAAATCTTTATCAAACTAAGCACCCTAGGCTTAGATCTTATAGAAATGAAGTGTGGGACTTAGTTGACAGTTTTTTCTTAGCTTTCAACATTTCATTTATTCCAAGAGAAGATAATACCATGGATGATTCTTTGGTTGTATCAGCAAGAAATTTCAGAGTCCCTTTGCCACCTAAACTCAAGTATGATGTAGAAGTCAAATACAGACCCTGTAAACCTGACAATGTCAAGAATTGGAAGGTGTTTGAAGATTATCTTGAGATAAAAAGATTCCTTGAGACTGTTGATGAGTTTTCTGTATTACACATTGATCAAGATCATGACTCTGAAAATAATCCTCATGCTAATGTTTTTCTAATCAAAATTATTAATCATCATATTGTTTAGTTTCCTAGCAACCACATTCCAAAAGGACTATTTCCTTTGGAAAGATTATCTGACAGAAATAATGTGGCAGTGAAGGGTAAAGGGTCAACTGATGATGCTAATGTAACTGAGTGCAATGTGGGTATAGAAAACAATCCAAAATATGTCAATTTGTCAAGCATCTTGTCAAGAGAACAAAGGGTTGAATATGTTTAGTTGTTAAAAGAGTTTGTTGATGTGTTTTCTTGGACTTATGAAGATCTCAGAACATACGACACAAGCATCATAGAGCACAAGATCCCATTAAAGGAAGATACCAAACCTTTCAGGCAAACGTTGAGACAAATAAATCCTATGTTGTTTCCTATGATGGAAAAAGAGGTAAAAAATATTTTAGATGATAAAAATATTATTACTTTGAGGTATTTTGAATGGGTGGCCAACTTGGTCCCAGTGTGAAAAAAGAATGGAGAAATCAAACTTTGTGTCGATTTCCAGAATCTGAACAAAATCTCTAAAAAGGATAATTACTCCTTTCCCAAGATGGAACACATATTACAGAGGGTGACAAGTGCATCTAGGATGTCCATGATTGATGGATTTTCTGGCTACAATCAGATCTCTGTTTTGCCAGAAGATAGAGAGAAGACAACCTTTACCACTCCTTGGGGTACATTCATGTATGCTAAGATGCCCTTTGGTTTTATGAACGCAGGGGTGACCTTTCAACGAGCCATGGGCATAGCCTTTATTGGAGATAAGTACAAGTTTGTATTTATCTATTTAGATAACATATCAGTGTTCTCACAATCTAATAAATAACATTATGATCATTTAAAAAGGGTTTTCTTGAAATGCAGAAAATTTGGTCTCTCTTTAAATCCAAAAAGTCATTATTTGCCATGAAGGAGGGGAAATTATTGGGGCACATTGTGTCAGCTGAAGGGGTAAGGATTGATTCCAGCAGGTTAGAAGCTATCCAAACCTTGTCACTCCCTATATCCAAGAAGGAAGTTCAGTCTTTCTTGGGAAAAAATAATTTTTTGAGAAGGTTTGTTTCAAATTTTTGTTGAGTTGGTAAAGTATATTACAGCCATGTTGAGAAAAGGAAATGAAATCAAATGGACTGATGAATCCTGTAATTATTTAGATCAAATAAAGAAATCCAATAATGTTATCACTAGTAATCACTCTCAGATTGCATAGAATGTAATCCCAATACACATCAGGTTATATGTAAATGTGAATGTGTTTTAAAGAGATCAAATGGATATGACTCAAGATAATAATGTTCTAACTCAGAAATCTAGGCTAGCAGGCACAAGCAATTGAGGTCTTGTTCAACTTCAGTCAGTAAGTGGGAGTAAAGGTGAATAGAGAGAAGAATTTGGTGAGGAAAATGTAGAGGTATGCTATGGACATTGGGTCTTAAAACAACCTATAGAAGAAAAACTCAAACACAAGATCTTCTTGAATTCAAAGTTTAAGGAAACTAAATAACATCATAACAATACTATAATCAAACATTCATCATAATATCACTACAACAATCCATGTGAATCATTCAATCATGAATACTTCAGTATCAAAGGAAAATAAGATGGAGTAATAAAGATGACTTATATTAATCATGAAGTCTCAAATCAAGTACATAACCAGTTAACCAGTAGCTTCATCAAAATATTACAAAATAAGGGAGACTATCTCAACCATTCGAACCTACTAAAGCATTTGGACTATCTATTTATAACAAAGAAGGAAAGGCAAAAATTGGAGGTGTGAGATGGCCTTCCTCCCATGAAAATCTCCAAATAGTTATTTCCTCTAACCACTAATCTAAAAATTGAGCTATAAAAAAGGAAAATGTTGGCCACTAATCCAACCAACTTTGAAATGACTTGATATTCATTGATTCACATCTCCCTGCATGCCAAGTGTCCTTCAGAGACTTGTAAACTGTCATCATGTTTCCAGTTACCATCTCTGCCTTTCTCCACATCATCAGCCACTCAAAAGGATGATAATTTGAACCCCTTGATTCCTGGTACCTATTGGTAGCATCATTCGGTAGCGATATTTTGTAGCGCCTCCACCAAATTCCCTATAATTTTGTAGCATGACCTCCAAAATAGGCATGCCTAATGGGTAGCGTCAAGCCTGTGTGTCTCTGTACAGAATTCGGTCTCTGTCAAAATTTTGGTAGTGCCTACCTGTGTATCTGCGTGCAATTTGGTAGAACCCAGCTAAATTCACAACACCATCATTTCACTGTAGACAGATTTGGTAGCACCCCTGGGAAGTTAGAATCACCATCACTAGACTAGTCTTAAGCAATCAAGTAGCACTATAGGTAGCGGACTGATAGTATATGAAAATTAGACAATTCCATAGCACCATAGTGCTACGAAATGTCTATTATACTTCTATTGAAGAGATTAACTCTTTGAAAAAAAACAAAAATCCCTGAGAATTATGCATTAGAAGCTTGTATAGCCTATATAGGTGGAAAAAAGTATTATTTCCTCAATCACTTATCCTTGCAAAAAGGGGCCATTCTAAAAAATGGAGCTCACCTTTCACCAATCACTTCATCAACCTTACACTCCTTCTTGTGGAAGGAGGACTTCCCTTTGGCACATCAGCATGCTTCCCTTTAGTAGTAACAAGATTTTTCACTGGAGCTATGCTTTCCACGGCTATTGGCTTCTCCTTTTCAATAGCAGCTTCAACCAAAACATTCAAGTTTCTTTGAGCCATCTCATCCTGGAATTGTTGTAACTCTGATTTGAGCTTTATGTTCTGAGAATGAAAGTCTTTGTTTTTCCTATAGAGGTTCTTGAGTTGCCTATAAAGAGGTTGGGCTCTTCTTGTTGTAAATCTTGCTAAATATTGAGTGTGGTTGTAACCATACATGAGCTCTTTCATCTTAATCCTTTCATATAGGGCTTCAGATTTCAGATGATCCACCTCCTTCCTACCTTCCCTAAGTTGTTTAATCAATATTTTGAAGGTTTGGTTGCTAGGTGGAGTGGTGATGTGGACAGTCTCAACAAGCATTTTTATGGCTTCATCTTCCTACTACACAAGGATTACCTCTTCTATATCAACGATCTTCTCAATTCCTTTGCCCTTATCTCTCTTCTTCTTTAGAATGGAAACCTTTGGTAGGACCTGTTCTTCAACAACCCCTTTGAGAGTTGATGACCTTGTGAAAGGATTTCTAACCTTGGTGCTAGTTGTTGAAGAAGAAGAAGAGAAGTGTAGTTTATTTCCTTTCTTGGTTGTGGATTTAGTAGAGGAAGGGACCTCCTCTAATTCTGGTGCAGGAGGGGGTTAAAGGTCTCTCGGTGGAGAATGGTAGGCCTCCCTCTTTGTTTCAGCAATTTCCTTAATGGATTCTTGATATTGAACAGGGGCCTTAGTCTTTCTTTTCTTCCTGGATCCTGTTGGAGCTGCTCTGGTGGATGGAAAAGGGCTTGCTATCTGTGACTGAGGAGTAGCTACTATGTCTAATTTTATGTGAGCAGAAGCAATAAAGTGTTCCCATGAGATGTTCCTATTTCTCAGCTCTTCAGAAACCAGCATTCTAATCAACCCAGAATGAAAAATGATAGTATCTACATCCTTTGATTTGGATTGAACTCTATCTGACATTTTTCTTATGCTTCTCAACAAATAGAAGGGAATGTTCATTTCATCTTTGCCAGGAAAATGCAACAAAATCCTTATATGGTACTGGTATAGTGTATTGAACCGCCCCTCACATGTGAAGTACCTTTGAATGATCTTCAACATTGTTAGGATATTTAGACACTTAGGAGTTATTTAATATATACTTGGTCTAATGTTTCATTAGGTAAAAGTGTGTTTCTTAGTGTGTTTCTTAAGTATGCATTATTAGGAAATCCGACGGTCACGATATGTTCCAGACATAGAGTGATTCGACAGTTCATACTCTACTCGATCTTAACAGCCATTGATCTATGGATTAACACCCGATTGGTCCATGATCTCTATTTAAAGAGCATGGAGGGTCATTTTTCGATGATCGATTGTAAGAAATTCTCTTGTAAAATCTCTCTGTAATCTTTTTCTTTTGCATTAATAAACTGCTCCAAGTGGTCGCGTTGGCTGGGGCCGTGGATGTTTTCCTGTAGGGATTTTACCATGTGAAAACATCGGTGTGTTGATATTTGATCTGGTTATGTGAGTGGTTATTGAAGGTGTTCGTCCTCTGTTGGAATACCTGTGTTGTCGAACATGGTATCAAAGACTGTTTGAAGACCCGCTCCTGTTGTAGATTGAGATCATGAAGACGAGTTGTCTCATCTCCATTTTCTATCATTTATGTACATTTATGGGCTGAGAGGACTATTCCATTGCTTATGGATCACTCTTTTCAGTTAGGAACACTTTTCATTTCACTCGAAAAGGTTTATGTTTTCCCAATATATGGCCATTATCAGATCCAGAGGTATAAGGCCTAAATACGCATTTTTTAAATTTTTGCAAAGTTTTATTTCGGTTTGATATTATTTGCTTTCAGGTTGCTACTCTTTTAGATCTATGTATTCTCTTTTCCCTGCGTCTTGTGCAATCTCGGAAAATTAGAAACATATAGGAAAAGGTGCATCTTGCAGGTAAGCTAACCAAGATCTAACCCTTGTTGTCATCGAGAAGAGAAATTTTTTTCTTGTGTGAACAGAGTTTTTTTTAGCATGCTCTCCAAGGTCGTCTTCAACAACAAAAAAAACAATCCTCCTTTTGAACATTACAATATGTTTTGCTAGATCATTTGGTTAAAATTTGCCTTATTAAGTAAGAGGTCTTGAGTTCAAGTCTCTTTTTTGTTACCTTTTTTTGAAAAAGTTCATGCTAAAATTGTAAAGTGTATTTCACTTCAAGCATAAAAATGAATCACTATAAGTATCTTTAATATTTTTTTTAGATTTATTTATTTTGCATGCATATTTTCTGTTATAAAGTAACTTTATTGTAAAAGTGATCGCCACTTATCTTTATAAAAGTGGGTCACTTCATAAAGCAACTTACACTATCACGTGGTCATTTGGTTATCGCACAAAGGTTTGGGTAATGGACCCAAGATTGTTTGATGTAAAGATGACTCATTATTGTATTGTCATGCTTGATAAGAAGTAAATATGGATTAACTCCAAAGTAGTCCCCTTATGGTGAAATCCCTCACGGGAAGACGTTTTGCGGAGTGAGAGAACCCATGCTTAATTGTGGAATAATGAGATGAAGGACAGTGAATTTGTCAATGAAACTATCCTAGATGGATAGTGCTTGTCATGACATTTCCGGTGGTATGTGTAACGTCACACAAATATTCACAGTTAGAGAGTATGACCATATGAAGTTGGAGAACCCCTCATAAGTCTTATAGAAGCCCCCAAGGGTCAAAGTGATTTGCAAAAGAAATTATTTTAAATGAAGAAACCCTAAAATAAGGAAAGTTGAAGGCTACATGAAGATATAAATAAGAGGCATATCTCACTCATTATACACACACTTGTACATATTTCATATATATTTTCTTGTGTAAAGCTTCTTGCAAATACTTGTGGATACATCTGAAGTGGCGAACGTTTGAGGTAGCACGAAGGGTTGACGGTGAAATTCTCGGATTTATAGAAAACCCTATTTTCTGAGGCATATGTGGGTTGTTTGTGTATAGGGTGCATACATTATGTGGGTTGTCTGTGTATAGGGTGCATACAATACGCAGGATGTCTGTGTATAGGGAGAGTACGTATGCGGGCTCGCTGTGTACAGGGTGAGTACATGTTGGTAAATCCATGGAAACTTGATAACATGAAGATGAAGAGGTTATATATTCTGAGATCAAGCTCCTAGGAAGGTCTAAAGTGCTCAGATACATCAGATCCATCCCTTGTTTCAAAAGGTATGTCTTATTTTTTTGAATAGTTGGATTTTGATTTATGCATGAGGAATAGCAATGGAGATTTGAGGATTCTCCCTAGAGAGAGTAGTGGCTTCATGGGATCTTCTGCATAAGTCATATCTACATAAATACAGTGCTGGTATATTCATCATTGATACTTCTTGTGAGGCACATCTTGTATTTCTTGGCATATGGATAAGGGTTTTTATGGTACATGGTTGAGAGCTTGTATTTGTGTAGTAGTTGATGTATTGAGAGACTGAATATTAGAAAGGGGTTGATGACCAAGATCATGTGAGGGATATTATACTTGTTCATGATTACACATACCTATATGACACATGAATAGAGAGAGACATACTTTCCTTGAGTAAAGGTTATATATGAGGATGCACGCAAAGGGTACAGCTACAGTCTAGATACAGTGACAAGTTACATATCTATGTGAAATAAGTTACAGAAGGTCAGAATTTTTTCAAGAAAAGGAAACCCTAGCTTTTCGAAAGGCATACGCAAGCTGCATAATAGTTTGGTAGTTTACATACATGTGTTTCATAACATATAGGGCACGTACATACATGGGTTGCATCACTACAGGTTGCGTACCTGTTGTATGTTTGTAGATACATGTTCAGTTCAGGTACAGATTGATTACAAGGTAGTTGTACAGATTGGATACAGGTCAGTGGTATAGGTTGATACCGTTGTATGAAAATATATCTCACAGTGACAGATTGACAATGGTTCCATCATTCTACTTATACTTCATGGAGGTTCGACGAGGCAAGGACATTTGGTTGCAGCCACCTTCTGGTTGTAGCTAGAGAACATAGGGGGTTGTAGCCTCCTTTTGGTTGTAGGCAGAGAATTGGGGAGTTGGAGCTTCCCTTAGGTTGTAGCCTGAGAAACTAGGGGGTTGAAGCCTCCTTACAATTGTAGCTGGAAAAAAAAGGAAGTTGGTGCTTTCAATGAATGTAATTCTTCAAGACGTATAAGAAAAAGCATTTAGTGGTTTTCTCCTGATTTGGGTTTCCACGTAAAAAACTAGTGTACTGTGTATGTGTGTGATTTTTCATTTCTTATTGTTCATTATTGGATAATAATACTACATTGATATAACACTTGGATTAATTTGGAGAAAAAGAATTACAATTGCACTATTATTGATTCACCCCCTCTCTTAGTAATCCAGGAATTGGTATCAGAGCAGGTTCCTTCAGAAATTAGTTTAACCACTAAAAGGTAGATCATGGAGAGTACCATCTTGTACAAAAATGGAATACCATAGTTTGATGGATAGAACTATGTTTTTTGGAGCATAAGGATGAAGACATATATGCAGGCACATGGATTTCAAGTTCAACAATCAATTATAGATGGATACACAGTGCCAATAGTTCCACCAACAAATGACAAAGTAGTGAAACTCGGTGAGAATAATTTCAAAGCCACAAATGCACTTTTGAATGGTATCAGTGATACAGCATTCACCAAAGTTGCACATTGTAAATCCGCTAAAGAGATTTGGGACAAGCTTCGAAATATTTATGAAGGAGATACAAAAGTCAAAGAAACAAAGCTTCAAACTTACAGAGGTCATTTCAAACAACTAAAAATGAAGGAAGATGAGAATATTGCAGCCTAATTCTTTCGAGTCGATGAAATAGTGAATGCACTCATAGGATTGGGAGAAGAAATCAAAGAATCTGTAATTGTTCAAAATGTATTAAGATCTCTTCCTATGAGATTTAACCCTAAGATATCAGCACTAGAAGAAAGATCGGATCTAAACTCAATAAGAATGGACGAACTGCATGGAATCTTCACAACATATGAAATGAG
>JZKD02S2413069.1:609226-636528 GCA_000966675.3 Picea glauca
CAAAAAAACCTATCTTTTATAAATGTCTGTATGAAGAAACCTACTATTACAAATATTGTATGCACCAGCCCACTGGAGACACCAATATCCTTAGTTGAGCACCAACTCATAAATATGTAGGCACCAACCTAATGGATACACTAATCTCCTCAACTGAGCACCAACGCAATAAGATGTAGAAACCAACCTACTGGAGACACCAATATCCTCACCTTATCACCAAATCAATAAGATAAGTGTAGACAACAATCCACAAATTCATAGAATACTTCTAAATTTAGCTGTATTCTTAATTCCACAGACAATCCTTCAAACCCTAGCAAGCCTCATAGCATCATTTTTAGAATGTAATCACTAACAACAACATCCACTGACAACAACATCCACTGACGGTAACATCCACTCACGACAAAATATACTCATGACAACATCACAACCTCATAACAATGTAGATGACAACATCAGAACCTTATATGAGTTCATATGACAACATCCCAACTTCATAGTAGTGTAGAATACAACATCACAACCTCATAGTATTGTAAAAGACAACATCACAACATCATAACATACCTTGAGAATAAGAAAGACATTAAGAGAATCCTTTAGACTTCTATTTCACACCAAAAGACACCCCAAACACCTTTAGTGAACCTCAGACTTGATCTCTTCATTGGTTATACATAAAAATGAAAAATTCTATCATGTATTTATAGTAATTTTGTCCCCCAAAATTAGCTAAGCCAACCTCAATTTTCTAACTGGGTTGTCGGATAGAAAAACTCATATCTCCTCATTCCTAGGGAGTTAAAGGGACTTAAATATACCTTTGGAAAGGTATCAGAATAAGATTTCCAACCATGTAACTTTTTATCCCATTTTATTTAACTATGTAGGGTCAAAATTCCCTCAAATATAGGGTACCCAAATTGACCAAAAATAATACTTTCAACAATCTCCATCTTGCAATATTTATCTTGGACATATGTAGACTTCTTCTCTTGGATTTAGGGGCTCAATTGGTTTTATATCTTCTTCAAGGCTCCTTAAAGGCTCCATTTGTGTATAACTCAAAGTGGGCATGTGGAACCAACCACAAGTTATATCATCCTGTGAGGGCCACGCTTAAAAGATATGCCACAAGGGGACCACTTTGGAGTTATATAAATTTATGTCAAGGATCCTTCAAGGCTCTTCAAGGATTCTTCATGTGCACACATCATCATCAGTTTTAAGGACTTTTGGGATTTTCTTTATGGATTTTTCTAAGGTTGACGTCAATGACAACCAATTTTCCAACAACCTCCAGATATTTACAAAAACTCTATCATCCACTTCCTTGACTGCTAGGTAACTACGTGGAACAATACCTAGATAATATTCATTCTTAAATTTCAGGAACAAATCATTCCATCTTGGTAAAAGAACTATCGATTTGGTGCTAGCCTCGGTTTCCTTGTAGATTGGCCGCAATACAGGTTCTTCGGCCATTGGAATATGGATAATCAGAATGTAATAGTCCATTACACCATTGAACTCAACTAAATTTTTCAATGAACCTTCACCTGTCTCTTTCGAATTTCCCTTAGGAATTTTAACTGTAATCTTCATTAGATTCTTCCTTTGAGGCATCTTATCTGCATACATAAACTTGTTTCAGTGCATTAAAGAATTCTCTAACAACACCATACTTCATAATTTCTCAATTTTTTTTAACAAAGACATAGTTATAATAGAAAATGATTTTGAAATTCATAATATTTGAAAAATGGAAACAAAATAATTGTTATTCATATCATGTTCCAAAATTAAAACACTTACATGGATTCATCTGCAGTTCCATCAAATAGGCTCAGGTTCAGATACTTACCAATTCTAAAGATAATAATTAGTGGAGAATTATGGTAGAGAATAAATGCATTTGATCACTACTAGTATTCAAAATCTCTCACTATGCATGAAATCAATGCTCATGGCTTCCAAAATCTATGGACTACCTCATTTCCTCGTGATACATTGCTTAAATAAAATAGAAATACCTAGATTAAAATAGGGAGTTTAGTATTCATTCGTGCTATTAATGGTTGCTAGATTTGAATTAATTTTAACATATTCCCTCCATGTGAAATTATGGCCAGATCATGACCTGTCATCATTGTCGATTGGGTAGTACAACTGCCAAATCTGTGACATGATTGCCAATTAATTATTGATGCATGTGAAGTGTCCTCAACCAATTTATATTACCTTTCTTCAATGATTTTTCCTTCTTTATTGCTTATGTGCTTCGAGAAAAAAACTTTAATTTTCTTCGAAAAATTTTATTTTTTTCGGTGCAAAATTTTCTTTCTCTCCCAACGAACATTTCTTATTGGTTCGGTGAACTCAAAAACATATTTCGGAATTCTCAAGTTTATTTTATCAGCAAATCCTGAGATTCATTTTGGAAAAATCAAATTGTGTTTCAACAGACTTAACAACCTACTTACACCATGCTTGGTTTCTACGAACTTATTTTTTAAGATACTTTTGGCCCATTCTCTAGGTTTGATTTTCGGAAATCACTTCATATTTTCGGAGAGTCAAACTAAGTATTCTTAGCGCCCATGAGATTGTGTTTCAGTGGGTTGGAGGACTTACCTTTGGCACACTTTGTTTTGATTATTTCTTATTTTCTCCGGCCAAACACAATCCTATTAGCACTAGAAGTCACACTTAGACTACTGTAAGTGCAATCCCAATACCCATCAAAATGTTAAAGATAAGTGTTTATGATAAGGTGGAAAATGGATGAAAAACTCAGAAAGGAATGTCAATCACAACTTACTTCGTACAATATACACCAACAAATAAGGCTTTGAATAACTTTAGATTAGGTTTTAAGAAATAAGGTGAGTAGGTGGAAGACTTGATAAGAAAAATGTAATATGCCTATCATCTACATTAGGTAGCATTGACACACATATGAAGAAAAACTCTCTGAAATAAGAAATTCTCATAATCAAAGAGAAAAATTCTGATATAATTGTAAATAATATCACAACATATCCTCCATTGCAACAAAGATACAATTCATCCAAATGAATCATTCAATGGATTGTAATCAAAATTAGATAGCAACAAGATGATAAGAAACAAGACTGATTTACATTATCCAAAGTTTCTTAGGTCTGGTACATACAATAGGAGGTACTCTCTGCTACATAGACAATATCAAAAATATGAGTCCTCTCTCACACCATTCAAACCTCTCTTCAGTGTCAGATTTCTATTTTTATATAATAGACTAATATTAACAGCATTATAATTTGAATTACAAATTTCTCATAGAACTCTGTCATCCATCTTACCAATGCTTCTAAATAGATGAAAAGTAAGGTTCATTGATTCTTTCCCTGTGAAGTGTAATAGTATCCTGACGTGGTATTGGTATACCATGTTAAATATCCCCTCATAGGTGAAATATCTTTGGATAACCTTCAACATCTTATCAAAACCTTGAAGCATGTGACTTCTAGGTACCCCTTTGGACAAGTTGTCTCTCTGAGACTCTGGCTTAAGGAATTCCTTGGAGAAGGAAGCATTTAATGACATTGCGTTGAACCAATTTCCTCCAGTGTTGGGTATATATGTTGCAACCGAGATGAAACTTTCTGAAAATTCAAGTTATAACCTCCCCACTTTGGTTTTAGTGCCATCAAAATTTAGTGCAAATTCTTTGGCCACCTCTAGATGTCCCCTCTGCATCTTCTGACAGAAATTGATACAACCTACTCTCTGAAAGGATTCTCTAATGAAAGGTTTAGAGTCAAGGAGTTGCATGTCATAGGGATCTGTCCTTACAATGTCACCTCCCTTGTGAGTCTTCCTATGTTGTTGAATGTCCATAACTGTTGTTGAAGAATGATTTTCTGTGAGTTTTAAAGACAACTAGATGTGTGGAGATAGGGAAAACAAGAGATTAGGATTTTGATGAAAAAACTGTTTTTAATAGGCTGGATTTGAACAAAGTTTTATGCACTTTATTATATACACTTGAGGTATAAGACAAGACACTCTTCAACAAAAACAGTAAAGAATGGTAACTGGGAGTTATAGTAAAAGGGAAGTAAAAGTGAATTCTTTGCTAAAACAAGTTTTTTTCCTCAATACAAATATCAGTTATTCAACATGAAAATGCGTGCAATCTTTAAACCTGGTTCAACATATGATCAACCACATAATTCAATTTTAAGAGGGGTGCAGATTCACTCTTTAAAATTTGAGCTTGTAAAAGATGCAAAAGATGGGGTTTCAACAATGTTAGAATAGAGGGTTTGCAACACCCTATTTGCAACGCTTGGAACAGAGGGTTCGCAGCGTTGGGGAAAATCAGTGGAGCAAGTGAATTTTGAGAGATGGGAAAGATGGATGAGGTATAAAGGCGATATGTTCTAGTGAGCAAGGTTCAAAACATCATGAAAGTGAATTTGAAATCTGTCAGCAAAAGAATGGGATAGTCACAACACCGATAGTAAAAACCAGCCAAAACCATTTTCTCAACCCTCAAACAACATGGAAACTCTCATGGAGTACTTAGTAGGCATGAGATTGAAGCTGATGTCTTTGAATTTGCATAGGGGTGTTTTCAAGTTGTCCAACCTCCAACGATTCTTTTCATCCAATCCGCAGTTCCAGTTCACAACACTCGATTCAAATAAGAATTGCATACTTCGAGGAGACTGCTAGGAAATCCGATGACATGATCTTTGAAAATTGGTTAAATGTAGGCTCTGAAAAAAATAAAATCCTTTTTGACACAATCCTTTAATGAAATGATGGTAAATGTATGCATTAAAATACTTAGAGTACACTGCGAAATCTCTTAGTGAGTTGGCAACACATACATCCAATTTTGATTTGACAACTAAACAGATAGATGGTAACAAAGGAGGCTTTACGTACAATCTTGGAGATGTGACATGGAAGGGTAATGATATAAAAACCAATGATGTGACTCATGGGGGTTTAATTTCCTTTGTCATGATGTCTAATGAAATGACCTTAAGACTCTAAACCAAGGTTTGAACAAAACTCCATTTATTTTAAAAAAAAACCTAAGTTTATGACCACAACCCTAACACTCAAAACCTATGACCTATAAACCTTATTACTAAAAAACAAACCAAAGTAATTTTTGGACCCCTACAACTCTTTGTGATAACAAATCCATATTATTTTGAAGCATTAGTCCCTTTACTTCGAAATCGTTGGGAAAACTACCTTTTAATAGTTTTTAGTGAAAATTATTTTGAGTGCTTTGTGTTCTTTCTTGACTCTACCGAATAGGTATGAACTAGAATTAAGTTTTAGGAACTCTTTATTTTGAGGTTGAAACACCTTATTCAACCTGTATGAATGCATGAAACCTTTTTGTCAAAAAAGAACATTCAAACAAAATGCAAAACCTCAACAATAAACCAAAATAAAAATTAAAGTGGTACCCAAAAAACATTACATTTTTAGGGTGTGTTGTGCATTCAACAAATGGTGATTCACTAGATGGATCCAAAATATTTGTATGTACCTTTGATCAAGACCTAAAACATTTGAGGGAAAATCAATTTTGAATGAAACGAGTCTTCGAAACCACCTACATATCATTTTTCATGGGATTCAAAAGACACTTTTCAATTCTTTATGAGACCTTGGTCATTTATCAAGTGAAAATGACATTTTTTTTTATCACTGAAACATACTTTGAAAAGAGTCCAGAACATGCTTGAATTCTCATTATTCAGGTTCTATTACTTGAAGTCACTAAACTGTCTAATCACTCTTCTGGTGTTTCTCTGCTTCCAATGAGGATTCATGGCCCTGAAAGAGTCACCTCGATATCACAGACCTTGCTCCGCTACCAGCAAGTGGACATAGCCTTGGCGAAGTTATTTACATGTCCTCATTATCATTTGTTCCACTAAGACCTTCCTACTTGATAAATAAATAAATAAACACATTTTTTTAATTTTTAATTTTTTCCCTTTTTTTTAATTGTTATAGAAATTTTTGCCACATTCTATGCATCATGATTTGGTGGCCTTCCCTTTACCTTTGGAGATTCAATTCCCCCATTTTTCTCAATCCAAAGTCAAAAATTGAAACTTTTGTGCATATACGTGGGCTACAATGAGACAACCTTTGTATATGCAGGTTTCTCCATGACAACCCGCGTACATCAGGTTTTGTGCTCAAAATAAAAAATATTTCGGGTTTTCCATGCCAAGTTATGGGATCCATACCCTTTTTCCTTTCATATGCTAGAAACTCTCTGATTTGACCCTTCAATTACATTTGAGGGCTATAAATTGATCCATATACAAGCCTTGAGGAGGAGAGAAAAAGTGGAGAGAAAATACACTCTAGATAAATTTCACCTCATATTGAGTCTACATCCCTTTTTCCTTTAAGTATGAACTTCTCTTGTGTTTAGCCTCCAAGTTCTTTCTATTTTGTGAAGAAGGAACCCAATTACTCCTGAAACTTATGATATTTCCTTGTGGAGGATTGAAGTGGCGAAGGCCCAGGTGGAGGGAATTAGTTTCTCAATTACGTCAAGTGACTCTACAGGAAGTTGTCACCTATGTACTTCTACTAATTATATTAATAGAAATATTATTTTCTCTTCCAATTATATGTTACAAATATTTGTATTATTTTCCATGGGTAAATTTGTCATACATATTGATGGAATATGATAGTTTATATGCTAACATTTCATATATTTTCATATGCTTGTGTATATTGAATGTTGAGGACAAGTTGCAGGTATCAAGCATTGAATCATGAGCTCGACGATGGTCTCCTATGGACATCTGGAAGAGGTCAGATTTTTTCCTTTCTTTTGATGGGATTTCTTTTTATCTAGCATATTTGAGATTAGAGTTGCTTTTTGGGTATCATTCCATCTGTTGTGGTATTACCCGAAGCCATAGAGAGTTATTCCTCCTAATAGAATTAGCGACTTCACTGGGGAATTTATCCCTTTTGGGGTTAGTTGGTTATTTTTCTCTTTATTTATCTCTGTTTTCCTGAGTTTCTGTGCCGCCTGTTGCTTAACAACCTCTACATTTCTTTACATATGAGTTGCTTGGCCTGGTCCTTACCCAGTCAGTGTATTTCTAGGAATACGTGGATTTTCCCTTGACAATCACATACATACGCGTGTTGTCTATGTTTAGGGTGCGTACATACGTTGTTGTTCCATGAACAGTCATGTACACCTTTTTATAAACCTTTTTGGTTCAATGTGGTGTTTCTTGGGTGAGTTGTGAGTGTTTTTCAGTCTTCTAATTGGGTCTTTGTCCTATCTGTCGAGTGTCTGCAAAGTGATAGGGAGTTGTATTACTGTTGAATTTTTGGGCAAACTAGTTTCTTGTATTTTTTCTCATATTTAGTCCTTGCATCTTGGTCTGAGTAGTAGCTTCTTGGTGTTGTTCTTGGATTGTCTTCCTATGCTGACAGTAGGGTCTGTCTGAGAGGTTGTTTATTCAGTCTTTGCATTTTCATTTCCTTATATTCAAAATAAATAAATAAATAAACTTGTTTTTGAATTTCACTTGAAGCATTTGCACTTTTTTTTAGATTTCATTAGTCTTGACATCTTAGGAAAGATTGCATTATCATTCAAATTGAAGAAATTGCATCTTATGCACGAAATTTAGAAGCATAACATTCTATTGAAAAACAAGACCAGTACTTAACAATATTTTTACATGTGATTCTTTCATATGTTGAGTCGTCACACCATTAGCTTCACAACCGCACACCTTGATTAAGAAAAACCCACTAAAATTAACGCTCAATAATTAAAATTGATTAGAAATAATTTTATTTTTCAGGGTACACAAACAAGTTTAGGAGTTAGGGCCTTGGAATAGGATTTTGTGAGTAAATTTATCCAAGACCACAAAATTCAACATAGGTGTCTATTCAGGGAGTGTTGAAACCCATTGTATAATTGGTATCCTTGGGAGGCTCCATTGACACCAGTGTTAAGCAAAGGATTATGTGAAGTTGGTTGCATAGATAGCCCTCTAATACTTTCCTAGCATTGGAGATATTTCTGGGGTTTTATTCATATATGGGGGTTTCACTAGTGCCTTTACCCATGTGAGAGGCGGTGCTTTTGAGGCTTCAAGATTTGCTACCCTGCCCATACAGTGAACCTGACCCGCAATTTCTCACCCAAGCATTGGTTATATCATGGTGACCTTAGTTTCCTGACCTAGGTATCCACATAGGTCACTTACAGGTGTTATTCTGCAGGTACCCTAAGTCAAATAGGGGTCAGAAAACAAACAAAATTTATGAAGGATTTTATCTCTGGAGGGATCTGACCGATTGCGATGTGAAGCCCATTAGGGTCCTTATAACTAATTTTTTTACCTCCACTCTATTCTTCAGGAGTATCATCCCCTCTTGGGAGAGGCATACCTTCTTTACTTTGAGAGGTTCTTTTCATCCATCCTATCCTGTTTGCATGCATTGGCCCTAGATTTATTTAGGAGTGCGGTCTTTATATATTAGTTGGCCTTAGGATTTTGTAATGTGTCACGAGATTTGAGTCATCGTGGAGCGATACCATCCTCCCCTCTTGTCTTGTTGGATTTTTAATCAATTACCACAGTTCGGTCTGATACCGAAAATGCTTCCTAAAAGGCGTAGATTTAATAGATGTGGTACATACATCTCTGCTGCTTAGGCTCACGACCATCCAATCATGAGCATTGATTCATATATAAGTATTGATTCAGGTATAAATGGACTAGGAATCCATTCAACTCCTATTGCCACTATGGTTAGTCGTACGAGTCCCTCATCATCAGTTACCTAGATTCCTACAACTCTCTCAGGTAGTACTACCCTGTCCATGAGCTCACCTCGTCCCATGGGGATGAGTCCTTATATATTTTCGAGTAGTATGACTCTGCCAACATCAATATCTGCTCCCATGGCACCTTTTCGACTGGGATTCCTGGTTATAATGCTCATTCGATGCCTTTGGTCTCTAATCCTTTTTCTTTTGGTATGTCAAATATGACTCTACGCATGTTGTCCTTTATTCTGGCATGTAACGTTAATACTAGTTTTGGGTTAGGGGGCATGTCACCTCCTTACAATCCTTTCTCGTTTGGTGGGGGTCATATCCCTCAGTCATTTCCTATGGTAGGGGGTTTGAACCCTCCTTCCTCTGCACCCAATCCTAGTTATGGTTTTCAAGGATGGAATGGAAAAATGGGCGATGTTTCTACTTTGTATATCCCATCCATCTATCCTTCTTCTATAATTCTTATTCCCAAAAATTATTTTATTATGGAAAAACCTCCTCAAAGTTTTGGTATTACATCAAGGGGGAATAAATTTTATAATATAGGAAAACCCCCACACCGAGTCTCTTTGTCGGGGGGAAATGTATATCCTCACATGGGGAATCCGTATCATATCACTTTTTCTTCACAAGTGTCCCCATTAGTGATGATTCCTCTACAAATTTTTTTGAATCAAGTAGGAGGAGGATATTATCCTATAAGGCAGGGCCATGGTGTCTACCAGAACCCTCCTCAGCCTACAGTCTCTCCAAATCAGTCTTTCCTAGGAGTATAGTATCAGATGCTGCAAATAAGGCTCCCTTTTCTATCCATGCTAAATTTTCCAAATCTGTCAATCTTAATGAACGACCATGTGTGTCATGTTCTGACATGCCCCTCCATTCCCACCAAACTTCCCTTAGACATTCCAAAATTTGAGGGTAAGAGTGGTGAGGATCTTGGAAATCACGCCATCACTTTTCACCTATGGTGCCCGTCTAATTCTCTTGATGACGATTCGGTTCGTTTGAGACTATTTTAACGCACCCTTATGGGGGTTGCTAAGAAATGGTACATCAAGTTACCGTGGGGAACATACCAAACTTTCAATGAGTTGGTCTTGGTTTTTCTCAATGACTTTCAACTATCGATTCATTACAATGTCGATAGAGAGATTTTATCGACTTTTCATCAAGACAAATCCACCCACATCTCAGATCACATTCAAGAGTGGCGTAGACGAAAGTGGTTGGTTAAAGCTACCATTCCACCAGAGTTTCTATTGGAGTGGTTCCTCAAGTCCCTATTTCCATATGTTTCGAAATATGTTTCCACATCCATAGTAATGACTGAGGAAGAGGCTATTTTTAAATCCCACTAGTTATATCTTATATATGCTCAGTCTGGGATGCTCTATGGGATTATTCCTGACAAAACACGGTCAAATTACGATACAAGACAAAATCTTGGGCCCCATGTCGATGGTATTATGGGCTTTAAAATTGCCAAGTCCACAGACTAGGCATATTGTGTCACGTAGCCTTAAAGTTGGATATCCCTTGGTACTGCATGACCACTTCGAGAAATATTATCATCACTGATATACCGAGAAAAAGTGTTGGAATTACTAATTCTATACTTTGAATCAGAAGTTCTCCCCAATGATGTGTACCGATCTACGCGACATCGGACTACTCTATCAAAGAAATATGAGTAGGTAGGCTCTTTCCATCCAATTAGCACTATCAGTATGATGAGTCATGAATAGTAGAAATTGGTTCTCAAGTACTGTGCACCCTTACATTCATCTAAGAACATATTCAATAAGTATGGGGCCCAGCTGAGCATGGTTTCATTTTTTCACTGCGATGTCGCTACGACAAATCTTCCGGGGACCTCCTCCTTACGACATTTTTGAAGGATTTTTCACTCCATCAATTTTGTTGCCATCCTAATGGATATGTCATTAATCTACTTTATGATAATGTCGCATGAGCCCCTTTATGACTCATAGGTTTTATTCATTTCTTTCGTGAGCTCCTTTTCCTTGGTTTTATCATCCATGTACTATGCGGGCTTCTCACCATTTGATCGCAATCTTGTGATGAATGAAATTAGTTCGACATCGATGGAAACTGGTTTGTCCAGCCACAAAAATCCTCCATGGAGGACCGCAAGTAACTACTTGATGCAATTGCTCACATATTTCCCCCTTCCAAAGTGAGGAATCTCTAGAAATTTAATAATCCATGTATTTACCAAGCTTTCCACCCACTGCTTTGGCTACAACACTGGATCTCTTAACGACCATGTGCCCAGGCTTTCCATATACACATGTTGTGTAGATTCTAGGAACTTGTTGGTGTCAGACACATCGTGGTTTGTGTACCTTAACCTTTCAACACAGCCCAGTAGGATTGGTGTCTCCTACACCCCATATGGAATGTGGGACAAAACTATTGAGGCATCGGGCTTCTTGCGCGGGGACTGTGCGATGGGTTGTTTCCTCTTTATTTGTGCTGGTGCGCTAGATGTCCCAACCTCTGGTTATTTTTCTTCCTATCCCGAATCTAGTTTCCCCATGATGTATTCAAGATTCACTTCCTCATGCTACACATACCCTACCATAGGTTTTTACCTTGGCCCATCAGATTCAGTCCTTTCACTATTAATGCCATTTGTTTTGTGGGCTTCTTCGGCCTTGGGAGTTTATTGTGGGTTTCCTATTTCTAATGGGTCCTGACCCCACACACTACATTGTGAGTTTATTTCCATCTCAACCATTGTTGGGATCTTCCCCTGTTCCTCTACTAGTGTGGTGCTTGACTGGTTTGGTCTGTGTAAAATATTGTTCTACCTCTGCGGTTTACTACAGTGACCTATGGTTGCTGCATGTTTTTCGTGTTGTTTGGCTAGGTGCACTGACCTTTGGAGGTGTCATCCTGGGTAATTCTTCCTTCTCCAGTTGAAATTCAACTGCTAAGATCTCTAAAATTTCCTATTCACAACCTGTCTCCGTGTTCCTTAGCTCCGCGGATATGTAAATTCACAACAAGTATCATTTAGCCTAGGTTTTAGTTATATACGGTGTGTCATAAATTCCCTAAATATTCTCGGATATGCTTCTTTGATGGCCACAATTGTGTTAAAGCTTCTCGAGTATGTTTCATTAAGTTTCATAAATGTTCAATTTGCGCCTTTTTGCTCCAATGACTAGTTTTTTCTTGTTCGACCGTTGGCCCATTTTTTGGTGTGTTGTACATTTCTACTGTGACTTTTCCCTTGGTGCGATGTGTTTTCTTCCTGTTAGCCATATGCTGTGTGCGGTAACATTTTCTTTTTGTCGCGCTGATTCCACTATTTGTTGTGCACGATATTTCCTAGTGTTTTGTATTTTCCTTCTTTTTCTACTTTTGTCTTCCTTTTTCTTCTTTTTTCTACTTTGATTTATTTTTATCAATTTTCTTTCCCAATATCTACTATAGTACACTATATACATGATTTTCTTTCCGCGTTGTAACTTTTTAAGAGTTATTAGGTCCATTGTCCTTGTATAGTTTCAGTCGACTACCATTGACCATTCCTTTCAGTTATGTTACTCCCAAGTCCTTTAGCTGCACATATCCTCCATATGTAACAATATTTACTTCATATGTCCCTAGCCAATGCATTCTGAACTTACCAGGGTGTTGTAAAAATTTTATGTAAAGAGAAGAACTAGGTATCCCTCTTTAAAGATTTTTTTTTTAATGTTTTTATCATGCCAGGCTTTGTCCCTTGCTTTCTCTACTTCCTGATGAAATCCTTCCAGAATACTGTCTTCTTCCATTTCCAATAATTGATTTAACCTCTCCTGTACTGCGCCTCTTTTTTTCATGTTGGTAATTGCTGCTACGCGCAGACTGGGTACTAGAAATTCTAATGGAACCATTGCTTACTGTCCATACACCAATATGAATGGTGTTTTTCCTATCAACTTATTTCATGTGATATTGTATTCCCATAGTACTGTTATTATTTTCAAGTCCCAATCATTCTTGTTGACATTGCAGATCTTAGTCAATGCATTTTCCAAAATCTTATTGAAAGCTTCTACTGTCCTATTTGCCTGAGGATGATATGGTGTAAACTTTTGGTGATAAAATTGAAAATCCTCAGTCATAGCCTTGATGGTATTATTAATAAAATGAGTGCCTTGGTCACTCATCAAAATCCCGGGACATCCAAATCTAGTGATCACTTTCTCAAATAAAAAGTGTGATGTTGTTTCTGCACTGCAATCTTTGACTAGTGATGCTTTTTCCCATCTGGTCAAGTATTTGGTTGCAGTAATGATATAGCTATCTCATGACATTCTTTTTGGTGGATTAATAGGTCCGACAAAGTTTATTTCCCATTTATCAAATACCTGCAGAGTTACTTGTGGTCTTAGGGGAATATCATCCCTTATGTTGGGGTTTTAAAGCCTCTGACAGACATCACAGTTATGGCAATATTCCTTGGCAAATTTATGAATTGTTGGACACCATAATCCTACGTGCAATACCTTCTACACAGTATATTTTCCTACACAGTGTCATCTAGCTATACCTTCATGAGCTTCTTATAAAACCCTGGGTCGTTCATGTTCCAATACACACATTCTCAAAATACTATCTGTGCCCATCTTGTATAAATGACCTGCAATGAGTTTATAGTGTGTATCTCTGAATGCCAGGTTTTTCTTCTGTGCAGTGCTAAAGTCCTGTGGCGCAACTCATGTACTTAGGTATTCAATAATATCAACAAAGTATTCATCAACTACCTGTACTGAAAATAACTGTGCATCAGGGAAGTTGTCTTCCAAGTTAGTATATTCTTCTCCATTGGTTACCCTTGACATGTGATCAGGTCTTGCATTCAACTTCCTTGGTTTTATTATCACTTCAAAATCAAATTCTTGGAATAATAGTAACCATCTACAGATCCTCCCCCCCCCCCCAAACATTGGCTTGTTAACTAGATATTTGAGGTCAGAATGATCTGTGAACATTTTAAATTGTTTACCCAGTAAATAATACCTGAATTTTTGAAGTGAAAATACCATGGCTAGGCCTTCTCTTTCTTTGGTGTTGTAGTTCTGCTCTGATTCTGACAAATTCCTGCTTGCAAAGGCTATAGGATTGTCTAATTCCCCTACTCCTAGCTGCATGAAAATTTCTCCAAGTGCTATTGTTGATGCATCTATGTGAACATGAAATGTCTTTTCCCAATCTAGAAATACTAATATAGGTGTTGTCACCGTCTTTTCCTTTAGAGTGTCCAATCCTTCCTGACAGTCCTCGTTCCACTAAAATTTAGTGTTCTTCTTTAACATTTTTTTCATTAGTACAATAATCTACACATACCCTTTTATAAACTTCCTGTAGTATCATGTATGTCCCAATGTTTCTCTTAATTGGTCCATTGACTTTCGTGGTGGTAAATTCACAATGACTTCAATCTTAACATGGTCAACCAGTAAACCCTGTTTACACACTATATGCCCCAACAATATCCAAAAAGGTGTACCAAAAATGTATTTCTTGATGTTTAATGATATCTGAAATTTCCTACATCTTTCCAACATTAGTCTTAACACTTCTACATGGTCTATCAAAATACTATACACAGTCCATTCATCCAGATATACTTCTAGAAATTGATGTATGAATTCCTTAAAAGCATCTATGACTACCCTTGAAAACATAGCTGGTGCATTCTTCAATCCAAAGGGCATGACTGTATATTGGTAGGATCCCCATTCTGTAGCAAAAGTAGCCTTATACCTTTCCTCTGGAGCTATTTTAATCTGATGGTATCCTAAGAATCCATTTGTGAATGAATATGCTTCCTGGCCTCCCACATTCTCCAAGACCTCATCTGTAAAAGGGGTAGGGAAAGGGTCCTGTAAGAAAGCATCATTGAGTTTCTGCAAGTCTACATAAATCCTTATCCCCCTTTGCTTCTTTTTCTGGACTACCATGGGACTGATCCACTCAGATTCCTCTACTGGTTCTATAATGCAAGCTTCCAACATTTGGTCAATTTCTGCTTATACATTGGATTTAGTCTGTAAGGTCTATGTATGATAGGTCTAGCCTCGAGTTTGAGGGGTATCTTCATCTCACCTAGCTCCCATCCTGTGACTTTCATCTATGTAAAGGTTGTTGGAAACAGGTCACTGTATTCGCGCAGTAACTCTATTATTATTTCTAATGTTTTCTCATCCAAATAGTCTCCAATACTTTCCATTTTAGGATTATCATTTGTCCCAATATTGAATTTCTTAACTTTGATTGGTGCAGAAAATGCCTATGACTCCATAGATGGACCTTCCACCTCTCTCTCTCTCCTTCAATCTCTATGATCAGAATGTTGTGTAGATCATCTTCATCTGATGCTTCCTCTTCGAAATGATAGCATGAGAGTAACTCTTTGACTATCTCTCTGTTCTGTTGTTATTCCATTATGATTTCAACCTCTTGTTCATTAAAAAATATCACTCCCATTATCAACTTCAGTGTTGAATCAATGTTGTGGTTTTCATGCTCGAATGAGAAGGTTACTACAAAATTATCTTGCAATCCTATCGATTTTGTAGTTCCTCTATGCATCTCTTGATATATGTACCAATTCCCTAGGATCCGTTCAAATGTATGAATAAAGTGATGAGGTAATTCCTATGGTGGTGTCATCTTCCATTGTGTTCAACTAGTTTTCCTTTCCCATCATACTTATGCACTATATTACTCCCCTGTTTTGCACCAAATCTAATGCGCAGTAGTCTTTTACACTGATACCAGTCCTGAACTGTTTCTTTGTGTGCACCCCACCATCTTGCAGGTGTTTCCTTCATTACAATATCTAGGGCTAAGAGCCTTTCATTTTCTAACACTTCCTCTTCATATTTTGTCAAGAATTCCTCTAAGTCGTTTAGCCCATGAAAATTGGGAGGTTCCCTTATCTCTGTACCAACCCATATCACTGCGTAGTCTATTCTTGCGCACCTCCTTGTGGAGATTTCATGTAATCATTGTTTTCGATTCTCCTAACCTATTTCTGAGTCGGAAGCACATGATGTAATGCTTCTCCAACTGAGTACCCCATCTGCAGTTGGGTTGACATAATCATCTTCTTGCATAGTGGTTCTGTACAACTAGTTTATTTCTTCTAGATCCAAACAAGTCACCTCTACAAACATTTCTCCTTCTAAAGGATCGAATGGTGCAATGACTCTATATTCGCTTGATTCAAAATTCATTTTCTTTGTCTTTAGGTTGATTATATCATGGTTATCAAAGTCCCAGTCCAATCCAAGTAATGTTGGGTAAGGTGTTGTTCCATCTACTATCTCTATCACTTCAAAATATTCCATAGTGCACACTCCATCCAAATCTACTGTCACACCTTTAACCCTTCCAATTGGTAACACTCTGTGTTGATTTGCTAGTTTCAACTAGATAGGTGAATAGCTTAATGTGGGTTCTCCCATACACTGCCATGTCGTATTAGGAAAGACGTTTACTTCAGAGCCTAAATCTAGTATAATATATCCCATGTTGAAATCCCCAATGTTGGCATTTAGTCTAAATTCTCTACTTGTACTTCTTCTTGTATGGAGATGATTGACTGTTTTCTAATCTAACTTCCCTTCTACCTCTATGTTTCATATTTATAGCATATTTTGTAAGACCTTAACAGATGATGGATCATTTAATAACTTAACACAAGATTGAAAAAAAGTATTTATGGTACTTACTTGATTTAAAGGTTGTCCTTTACTGGTATGGTCCATTGAATATGGAATCTTGTACATGGGTGGGTCCCGAGTTTGTTGCGCGACTGATGTAGACACAAATTTCTTCTTCAGATACTCCTTTCTTGCCTCAAATGTTTCCTTTTATTTTTGCACGTCAAATGACTTATGTGGCTCAATATTCTTCTTAACCCATTGGTGTTGAGCTAGATCTTGTTTTGATGCATCANTATTTTTGCACGTCAAATGACTTATGGGGCTCAATATTCTTCTTAACCCATTGGTGTTGAGCTAGATCTTGTTTTGATGCATCATCTCCTGTCTTGGCTCCTCCTCGAGTGACTATATTGATGTTTCTCCTCTCATCCCTGGCTTCTGCAAAAATACACGGGACATTCTGGTTGTTTTGGTTCCTTTTTTCCTATATCTTTCCCAAGAGTGTTGGGAACTTTTCTGTGTCATGGTTTGTTGCGCGACAATACATACATGTCACTGGTGGAAGTGGAAAATCCCTTTCATAATGTCCTGGTTGTTGGAAGTTGTGTCACACTACTGGTCCTTTGCCTCATCCAAATCCTCCTCTGCCTCATCCTCCACCTATGTATCCACCTCGATCTCCTCATGGTGCATTGTATTGGGGTAACTGGTTATACTACGCAGGGTTATACTGTGGCTACGCATTGTTGTACTGCAGTTGTGCATTGTTGTACTATGATTGTGCATTGTTGTATGGTGGTGGAACCTGACTGAACTGAGGTGCAATTTGTCCTGTCATTATTTCTGCTTGCACCCTATAACTGTCTGATGTTTTTTCTCTCATCAATTCCATTGTTCTACAATCCTTATCATCATGACCCACTAATTTGAAAAAAAATCAATATGAACTTTTTTGTACTGTCTTATACTTTTGCATCATTGGAAAATGATATGGATCATTCCCATGTGTCTTAAAAATATTGCACCATGGTCCTCCTGTTGGCAAGGGTTTCGAAACCCCTATTTCCAAGTACTGCGCAAAAGTTGGACATTCGTTCTTATGGTGTCCTTATGTCCTACATAGAGTACATAAAACAACTTCTCTTTTCTCTTTTCCCTTATTCTAGTTAATTTGAAATGTTAGACTCTTCAAATCCTCCTTCAACTCCTCTATTGTTGGATCTTTATTTTGATACTGTTTCACTTCTAGTTGCAGGGCTCCCTGCAGACCCTCTTCCTTAGTTTGAAACTTCTGATTTCTTAAAAGATACTTCAAGTGTGGTAACAATGAGTTCACAAATAAGTTCCTATGTTGCATGTCAGTAATTGCATATTTCAACTTACCTTTCAGACATTTGAACCTATGATCAATCTCCCAAACAAAATATCCTGTTTTTTTCCTAATTTCAATCATTTCATTCATGTACTGGTCTTCTGAGATTGGCTTCTAAAACTCGTTTACCAGTAGTTTTTTCACGTCTGCAATAATCTTTGGTACTCCCTATGAACTATTTACATACAAGCTCATGTACTAATCCAACGCGGGTCTCTTAGTGTGATCGATAACTACACAAGATTTATATCCTCATATGTGATATGCTTTACTTCCCAAATATTCTCACCGATGAATAAGTTCTTTTCAGGGTCCTTTGATGCCTCTCCCCAAAATTCTGGTAATCTGATCGCGGGATCATGTCTTGCCATTTTGAACTGTGTTGAACTATTGCCTCCCTGTGATGTAGATAATTGACTGTTACTTCCTTAAATTTCTCCCCAAGTCAATTTTCCTTGATTGGATCCTTATCCTGTTACTTTTCTTCCACTAAAATTCAGTTGTCTAAACACTGGTGTTCTTTCAGGTGTATTAGTCACACATGGGGTTGTAGGTTCCACATTGACGATGATCTAGATTGGATTTTTGCCTTCTGTTCCTGACCCTAGACCTCTTGTTTTCCTCTTTTATGTTGTGCGCAGGATTTCCTCAATATTCTCCACAACCTGAAGATCCTCTACCTCTTCTTCATCACTTGCCAATCCCTCTCTGTCGGCTATGGATTTCTTCTTGTTATTCATTTTATACTGGTAAGGTATTCCGCTACATGTCTTTCCATCCTTTTCCATTATATTTTTTATCTGGTCCTCTTCCATCATGATTGGGTCCATGGAATTCTTCTTCTTTCCTTTATCCATCTCATTTTCCATATCTCAACCTCCTATCAGTGCTTTCCCCCTTCCCCCATGCACACAGGGAAGTTTAGCTGTTTGATTCCATGGTGATCACACCATTTCCATACAATAAAATATTGATTGAAGTATACAATGATATGATGTACCTACCTCTAGGTACTTTTAGAAAATCTTGCTCTGCTGTGGTGTAGGACTTTGCGGTATCTACTGCAAATTCAATGATAAACTCTGCAACAATACTGTCTAACCAGAAATCTACTGCACGTGTTAATTTTTTATTAACTTGTTGTAATTGGGTGATCTCCATAGGGTTCCACTCCAACTGTTTGATCCTATTCATAGGGTGGTTGTCCTTCAACCTCAATAACCACTCCTGCAACAAATGCAGGAACTCATAGACAAATTCCTCATGCAAGTCGCTAAACACGTATTTGTCAAGATATTTGCATGGTGTTAACTTAGGGTTTTTGTTGTCCTTTTGTGCAAAGTCAAGTTCCTTTTTCTTCAAACATCTTTCAATATCCACCTTCGTTGGATTCCATGGCCTGAACATTCCCTTCTATATTTTCATCCTCCACACTTTTCTTCCATAGATTCCTTCCACTCAATCCTGTGCAATTCCAGCCGAAAACAAAACCATTTATTGGTTACTTCTTCTTGGGATGACCCAGGTTCTGATCTCAAGCAGGTTTCCAACAAAACCCTCAAAAATGTCAACCCTCTTGGTAAACCAGAAGGCAACGCTGTGCATAGGGTGCACAGTGCAGTCTCACCTAAGTTAGCTTTTATGGGGGACTGAAATACTTAGGTGTTTGCAGTATAGGAATGAGTGGGGAGTGTGGTTGGATTCTTTCTCCTTTATGCATTACCCTGGTTAATAATTCATTTACTTCTATGATTCATTCATCTTTAAACTTATGCATGCATGTTGATATAACTACTTTAACCATTCATTCTTAAGCTAATGATCAACAAAAAAGTAAAGAATTCATTAACAATCACATAGAACACACATTTTACCATGGATCACCCCCTCTTGGGGCTATGCCCACAAAGGTCTGGATTCTCTAGTCTTTTATTTATTCTTCTGCAAAATATTGCATTGTGTGCATTACATCTTCAGTAATATAATCAAAATGAGGGTAAGTACCCTCTGTGAGGCTGACTAGATCACACCAGGCTCCTCATCATGTGACCTAACCCTCAAATACTAACTTATTCGACTCTACAAAAAAACTTATTACAATCAATAGCTTCCCAACCAACTAACTCTCAATACTTAACTGACCATCCCCAAACCTAGACCTCCTAGGTCCTTATTTATACTAATTTATAGGCTTATAGTCGTTACAATCTTTTTCAAAAACCCTAACCCTATCACGGTTAGGCCTGTCTTCCTGTGCACCACGTTGCTTTTCCTCTTGCATGCTGCTTTTCCTTCTTTTTATGCATGCTTCTTTCTTGCCACCTATTGCACGTGCTCCAAAAATGGGTCTTTCTCTCCAAAAATGGGCTTGTTCCCAAAACAGATCTTTCTCCCAAAAATAGGCCTATGCCCAAAATAGGATTTCTTCCAAAAACAGGCATGCGCCCAACAATCATTGTCATCGATACTCAACCATATCCTCTCACATGGATCATATACCAAGGACACCTCTCGACTAGATTTCCAACATCACCAACACATGCCACTACCAAGCATGTACCAAGATCACCAACATACCATCACATGGTATGTGTCTCAATCATGTACCAAAGCATGAAACAATCCATCAACCTGTACCATACCAAGAATCAACCGTGTATGAAAACCTGTACCAAACCGTGCATCAACCATGCACCTCAACAATGTACATCAACACATGTACTATACGATGTACCATAACATGTTCCAACCATGCACATCAACCATATACCATATCATGTATCATACCATGTGCCAACCATGCATATCAAACATGTATATCAACAATGTACATCAACCATGTATATAAACCATGTATATCATCCATGTACATCATCCATGTACATCAACACCATACCATATACCAATTCTGTACCATACCATGTATCAACCATGCACCATAAAAAGTGTCTCAACCATATACCATATCACAGTATCACAAATTTAAGCTTCAAGTATATGCCAATATCACAAAGGTGTGCCTCTGACAATGAACCATAACAACCATATACCAGGTACCAAGAGTGTGTCTCAATCATGTAACAATATCACCTCAATCATGTACCATCAAGGACCTCCAAGACATGCCTTAATCATGTGCCATATCATCCAAGATACAAGCCTAAAAAAAATACATAAATGACATACCTTTACTAATAAAAACTTGAAGCATACCATCTTAGATCTTGTTTCAACTGTGGTGTACCATGAAACCTTGTTGCAACTCATTCGTGCATCATTTTTCAAATCTTTACCTTAGGTACGCGACCTATCCTCATGCAACCTATGTATGTACGTGACTTGTTGTCTTGTAGCTTGCATATGTATGTGACCTATCCTCTTGTAGCCTGCATACAACCTCAAAAAACTAGGGTTTCCAGTTTTTAGGCTCCTTTGTTGCCTCAGAAAAATGTCGCCATATTCAACCTCAGATTCACTAATAGATTTACCAAAAGATAGACCATACCATTCATAAGATATATATTCAATGTAAGTGTGTGTATTCAAATGAGAGAATATTGAGGTGAATTTATACTTGTGCTAGGTAACCTCTTTTGTTATTTTAGGGGTTTCTTGTTAAAACCACTTTACCCTTGACCAAGACTTGTAACCAACTAGGGGCTTCTTTACCACTCTTTGGGGCTTCCAACTTTACAAGGCCATATCTCCCTAACCGTGATGAACTACATGGTGTTCCACAAATCACCGAAAATGAAATGATTAGTACTATCTATCTATGATATTATTACATGCAATTTCATTGTCCTTCATGTCTATATTCCTTAATCAAATTCAGTTTCCATGACCAAAACTATGGGGATACAGGTAGGCTACATCAAATGTACCCAACTAACTCATCATCAATATCAATCATACAAATTTCAATCAACTGTCTAACATCTCTGGACCTCTTCAAGATCATTCTCCAATATCACTTTCCAAGGGTTGACATCAATGACAACAAAATGTTCAAACCAATTTTCCAACAATATCCCCCTTTGGCATTGATGACAACACCAACATTGATGGAAACACTTAGACATGGAAACACTCATGCTCATGCTCCCCCTGTGATCATCACTCCTCATCAATGTTTCTATCTCTCCCCCTTTGACATCAATGGAAAAGGGTATCTCTCCTTAGGGCTGCTCCCCCTATCTTTATGCCTTGGTTCTTTCTCTTCACCTTTTCCTAAGGTTAAATACCCCTGTCGATATGTCTCCTCCTGATACTATACCTACTGTGATCAATCATGGGTAAAATAATATCTCCCCTTGTGGGTATGTCTCTCTGTCTGTATGCTACTAATCTTCCTTTCTGTATCACTCTCTATGATGATTCGCAAGATGTAGAAATTCCTATGAAATGTTTCCTTTCCTCTCTTCTAGTGCTACTTATTTTCCATTGGTGCTTCCTCATGTAATTCACTGATATATATAAAAAACAATCAAATTTTTATTCCTTCAATCACTTGTCATGTTCACTTGACCATGATGTCAAATGATTTCACTCTGATGATATAGATTCTACTGACAATTTCTCGTTCCCTGTTCTTTTGTTCCTTTCACTGTTTTTCTTTCTGTGACCAACTGATCCCAAATGATTCCACTGATTGAAATTGTAAATACACTGCTATGCATATTGTCTGACCCATGCTTTATGTACCTACTAAACATCTCATGAATCCATTTCTATCCATATGTCATAAACTTTCCACAACTCTGCTACTCAACTGTCCATGATGTTGATCCATCTTTCACTATACCATTCTAAATACTTCTCTTGAATATACTACAACTGATCATCACATGTTTCTATTGATCAACCAGAATCAAATATGTCCATTGATTTGATCTATTTTCTCATCAAACTCTGCATGTCTGGAATAACTTGTACTAAAGATATCCCTGCCTCAATACATATGTGCAATAGAATCATAAACATTTTTGTACCAACTGATACCTATGTGGGAACACTACTTCTCAAACGATCAATACGTTACTATGTACTTATGCTATCTGAAAGCTATGAATTTGTCTATGCAAACACTTCATACTGCTCTAAATAAGGTTCTTTGATCTATAGTATATACTGCATGGACTCCCCTATTCAACATACATATTTATTGGGAGCCTCTAAGTCGGATGACTTAGAAAAATACCTGCTCTAATGCAGAGTAATCTTCCTCTTCATATGTAGACTCATCATCTTTCTGAACTATAACCTATTCCTTTCTGCATGTGGATCGATCTTGCACTACAATTCCTAGAAGTACAATCTCTTGAACTTTTTCTTTATTCACCTTCTCTTCTTTTCTTTCTCGTACTACTGCAAATCCTGTGATCTCTGGAACCTAGTATTTATTCACCTATTCTTCTTGTTTTATTTTTCATACTTTCTTATATCTGATATCCGTGTTTTATTTTATGGAAGTATCGATCATGCTTCTACAATCACGATCTATGTGTCCATAGTTATGTAATTTGTAACATTCAATATTATGTGGGGCCACATGAACATTTCTTTCTTGAATATTTCTTTCATAAGCTTTGCAATATGTAACCCTATTTCCAAAGTTACTACAATAAAAACAACAACCATAAAAAAAATTTACGTACCTGGGAGTGGATGATCTTCTTTGTTGTGTAGTCCTTTTGAATTCTTGCCTTGGTTGATCATGATCCTCTCTTCTATGGATCATTTCATTATGGTTGAATCTTCTTTGTTGTCTGAATGTGGTAGGTCTTATTGAAGATGTATCTCTATTATACTCATTCTTATTTGATTCTTACTGGCCATGATTCCTTCCTTTAAGTACTTCTGCATAACTCTTACTCTTTTCTTCGCTCTTCTTTTCTAGCAACCTATAATGCTTCTCTTCATTCTCTATTGTTGATGTGGATTTTTTTGTCTCTTCAATGTTCTTGTTGAGCTTGACAATTTTACTTCTCAATGTGGCAACTTATTCTTCAAAATTCGCAACCTCTTCTTCTTTCTTCACCATCTGAATCTTCATGACTTCTTATGTTCTCTTTGCTTCTTCAAGTTGGATCTTCAATGTGATTATTTCATCTTCAATTTTTCTTTCTTTTTTACTGAACTTTGCTTCAAGATGATTTAAATCGTTAGTTATTTCCTTGAGGTGATCAATCAATATCTTCTCTCTCTTTTTTGCTTCTTCCTTATGTGCTATTATTTTAGCTTCCAAATAATGATTTTGATCCTCAAGAGTTTCTTCAATCCTCCTCACTTCTTCTATCTAACCTTTTAGCATCATGATCGTCTGCTCGACTTCTTTGGTGTTGGAGTTCTGTGATTCTTCCATCTTCTTTATTTCTTCCTGGAGTTACTTGTTTCCTTTTATTTCAGTCCTCAGATATTCAATTGCACTGATCAATTGTTCTATGTAATCAACTTATGCCTCTCCATACTCTTCCTCTTCTGAATCTGTCTGACACGATGAACATCTTTCTTCATGCTCTGTAACTGTATCTTCTTAATCAAACTCTGACTCTCTGATGGGAAAATAATATATATTATGTAGCTTATCCCAAAGTTCTTTAGTTGATGAACTTTTACCCACTTTTTCCTTTAATGAATCAGGTAGTCCTTCCATGATGAAATCCATTACTATTTTTTTGTTCTTATTCAAATCCTTCTTTCCTACAATATTTTCTTTCTTTGTAGCATTGTATCTTGTCATAAATTATTTCTAAATATCATATCCCTGTGCCTTTAAAAATAATTTCATTCAACAACTCCACAATTCATACTTCAGACCATTCTAACCATTGAACATTGGCGCTCCATTCATATTGTACTCCATGATCTACCTTCCAGTTGTTAAACTGTTTCCTTGAAAGAACTTGCTTTGATACCAATTGTTGAAATACTGAGAGGGGGGAGGTTGAATCAGTATCATAACTTTATACCACTTTTAACCATAATATATATTCTTTCACTTTATCAATAATTTTCAACATTTTGTAATCAATATATCATGAGCATATAATCATAAACAACATTACATCAAAATCAACACATCAAATACACAGTACACTAGTATTTACATGGAAACCCAAATGGGAGAAAAAAACAAAATGATTTCTTATATATATCAAGAATTCATCCATAGGAAGCACCAACTTCCCAATTCTCCAGCTGCAACATGAAGGAGGCTACAACCCCCTATTTATAGGCTCTAACCTGAAGGAAGATACATATCCTTGAGTTCTCTAGCTCCAACCAGAAGGAGACTACAATCCCCTGGGTTCTTTGGCTCCAACTGGAAGGTGGCTACAACAACATAGTTCTCAGGATCCAACCTAAAGGAATCTCCAACTCCCTGATTCTATGGCTCCAACTAGAAGGAGGATACAATGGGCCCTTTCCTTACCCCATCCTGTCACCCTGAAATATAAGTGTAAACCAACTGTCACAGACTCTGCCACTGTCACTTCCACAAACTTTTACACTGCCACTATCACTGTCACTGTCACTGTCACTATCACTGTCACATTTTTTGTTGCAAGAGTTAACTCTAGGCTGTAATAGAGAAAATCCTTAGCACATTTTAAAGAAGATAATAATTGTTGATTGACCAATTATTGGAGGCTTCTAGAACTAGGTCTGAACGATCCTTTCAACCATTACAAATCAAAAATAAAGAGGCATGACCTTGTATGCTAAATCCTTTAGATCATAATCGTGGATAGAAGATGTGGAAAAAAAAAACTAAAAAGGAATAACCAAGTATCCAATTTTGATAAATATGGTCTTCCTTTCAATAGAAGAATGAAAATGATTTCAAATATCTGTATATAGGTCTTGTATCACTCATAGCAAGACAGAGGAAAAAATATGAACAAATAAAACTTGTAAATTAGGAAAAAAAATTAAGATGCAAGTCTTGTTTTGGTCACAGTAAAACAGAGGAAAAACTACACTTGAAGGAATGATTTTAATTAGCCACAACATAAGTTTCACTGAATTGTAACCTCTACAAGATGAATAAATGAATGAGCGGAAGAGAGAGTATTAATGACAACATGAGAAACATAACACATGGAAAAAAAAAGATTTAAATCAACAAGGATTAGAATATCTTTGCTTATGTCCCGTATTTCTGAAAGAAAATTGCATTACAAACCCAACCCAAAAAGGCTCTTGGGTTGTTCCCCCCTTTTCAAAAATGAATTGATTTTGAGTACATATAGAAAACTAGACAAGATTCCACCTCAATTGGGTTGAAACTTGATCCAAAACAACTAATTAATGCACCTAATTAGTTATTGCCTAGGTTTTTAGGGAGGTGAGAAACAATCTCCCCTATTTCAGCTAACAAGTAGGATTCTTGTCTCCTTGATTAATTACAAGATCCCTCAATAACGAGGAGCATAAATAGACTGCATTAACCATGAAACAATTCATGAGACAATTATTACCTCAAATCTTTGAGATTTTTTGACTAATACCTATCCAGAAAACCTTCTACATAGAAACGTAGCGTGCCTGGTAGAAACGTAGTGTACTTTGACAAAAGCATAGCGTGCACTTGGAGGGTATTTTGAGTTAGATTTTATGCATATTTTTTCTGATATGAAGGTTGGATAAGGTAGACCTAGATGTCATCTGACCAATTGAACCTTGAAACTTTCAAAATACCACCTGTAAGACACTCAAAACTTCATTTCCCCAAGGTTACTCTAGAAGCGTAGGGTGGGTTGAAAAATAGTGGTAGAAACATGAAATTTGGGGTGTTTTCTGATTTTTCCTCCAGAATTAGGAACTATCATGAAAAACCAAAGGCATATCTGGGATGTACGCATCAAAATCCATCCATCCATGCAAGGCTGACCTACATTGGATCCTCTGAGAAAAAGCGTAGTGTGAGCTCGCTACGTTTCTGTGCATCATGAAACTGCCAAAATAGGGCTCAAAGGTAGAGAAATATCTCTCTAACCATAACACGTTTTTCACAACTAAGAGTGGTTTTGGTTATTTTGTATGTGATGAAAAAAAACCCCCTCCATTGCTCTCAGCAGAAGCACAATGTGGTCTTTTGAGAGGGTGTTTGGAGGCATTCCCTGAGGATTTTTGGGCTAAAAGTGGTATGTTTGGAAAGATTATGATGTATTCTACATAATGGATTCATCAAGAGCTGGATGTTGATACTTAGAACACATCACCAAAAGACTTCATCCTCCCTTGAAATCTGACCTTCTTTTACTTCTTCTTCCCTCTGAAATTTGACTTGTATCAAATGAATGTATAATGATGTTTATTTATACCATTTATGTCACTTCCTTTTAACATTAGGGCCGACCTGACA
>JZKD02S2413069.1:636538-647508 GCA_000966675.3 Picea glauca
CGGATGTAATAAAGGTCAATATTAATAAGACCTTTCAATAAAATAGAATAAGGCGGATGTAATAAGACCTAATAGAAGCTTCCGTTTCTAGAAGGATCTTCCTCTAGATGCTTCTCTTAATAGACACATTTAGTATAAATAAGGGTCGAGAATATGAAAACCCTAGCTTGGAGATTATTGTAACAGAGCACTGCTCTATTGGAGGTTGCCCCCTCGAAGAGGCCTGTGAACATTGCTTTCTGAATCTAAGTGTTATTTCTGTTGCAGTTCTATTATCATTTCCATGTTATTGTGGAGATTATGCTGGATATTTTACTGTTATTCTGTTATTTCTAGCATTTTATTTCTGTTCTGCATATTTTGTATATCTGGTATCTTTCACTATCCAAAAGTGCAAGAACCCTCCTATAGCAATTGTATTTTGGAAATTTATCTCAAATCATCACAACTGTGCATAAACTGAAGAAGGTTTTTGTTCCTTGGTCTACTATTGACAAAAACCTTTTTGAAACTTTTGACAAATTCCGATGCAAGGTTTTGATATTTTAATGGTAGAGAAGCTTGACGAAAATGGTGATTTCCTGCAAAGCTCGAAGAATAGTAGACCACGTGCCTTCATCCATTTGGCATCTTGAAATCAACCTTGTCAAAATTTGAGCCCTTTCATTTTACCTGTGCATGTTCTAAAACCAAAACTGCTTATTCTTTGCAACTGAAAAGGTTTTGCACAAGTGCCTCCATTGGGATATGGAGTCATCATGCCTAAAAACTGAACCATATTGGATGCTAAACTGAAAATTGAGCCATTGAACTGAAAACATACTAAAAACCACAATTTTACTCTAATGCTCAAAGTTGATCTTATTTATATACAATACCTATTCTAACTAGTTTCACTGATCTTCTCAAGTATAAGAAGATTTACAAAGAAGACAAGAAAATATATGACTAACAAATTTAATTATGCTAACATCCTTGAGCACAAAAACGATAGGAGCAATTGCAATTTTCAAAAAATATCTTGGAAGCGGGTACTTATAGCTTTGAAAATATTCCCTCAAGAAATCGAAGATAAAAAATTTAAAGCCCCATTTTGACTCCATATAAACTGCCACTGTATCATATAATGGAAAAGATATAAAAATTTTGCAGTCAACCCATACCTCCTCCCACGGATCAAAATGAAACTGCTTCTTTGCTCCATTGCTAGGATTTTCTTTTTTTGGCTCTAGAATGTCATATTGGGGCTCACTAGTCTGGGGCTCACTAGTCTAATTCTCAACAGTTGGCAAACAGGAAGGAGAGATCAACTGCTCCAGTAACCCCTTCTTATCTTCTTCATCATCTGTCCAATAATCTTCTTCATCACTATCATACACATGTTGATTTCTTTTATGATGTTGTTTTTTGGTTTCCAGCTGAACAAAAGCTTCTTTTTGCTCATCATATCCAAGAACACTTTCATCATATTCATCAAATATTGAGGGAAAATTTTTGTAAGTTTCCATGCATGCTGGGAAAGAAATATGATCCTCACTGTCTAGATACTTATCATATATAGGATGCTCATAAAATTTTTATGAACCTTGACTTTCAAAAATCTTTGTTCCATGATTATCTAGTAATGATGACTGAATACTAACAACTTAATCAAAATAAGAATTTAGAACAATAGATTGATTATTACAGTAATCACTTGAAACATTTGGCATAATGATAAATGCAATATCATTACCATTATCAATATCATTACCAAAATCATCCTCTTCGAAAGCTAGTTGTGTATGGTCTTCAATAATCCATTGGACTTTGTGAATATCTATATCAATAGACGTTTTGTCATCCTGTCTTTGATCAACTTGAAAGTCTGGTGGGTTTGCAAGGATCTCTTCGTTTTTACTATTTTAATAAACCTCTTCTTGATTCAATTCAAAGTCTTCTTCACATAAATTTGTCTGATCTGTTTGAAGGAGATCTTGTTTCTCTGCAAATTCTTCTTCGTGTATTAGACCATAATTTCTATCATGTTCTGATTCTTTACAAATGTGTTTTGTGAAATTTATATTGCAGTAGTATTCAAAAATGAATTCTGATGAATAAACCCTTTTGCAATATTTATGAAAAGATGCATGGAATTATTTCAATGATGAAATGTTGGAAGGAGGAAGATATTTGTACCAAAGTCAAGCGTCTCCTCCCAATGAAAACATAAACAACTTCATGAGGACATCTTCGTGCAAAATATCTAATTGATCCATAAGCTTATGAAACTCAAACAAGTGTTCAACGAGATTTTCATATTTTCTTTCATTAAAATTATGAAGATAACCTTCCCATTCTTTAATATTAGGAACAACATTCAGAAAACCAAAAACATTTTTAAAATCCAAAGGAGCAAACCTCGTAGCAATTCGAGCAGCGAAAGAACTTGACATATTGGAACTAGTGGAGTCGCCAGTGAATCATGTGGAGTCTTCGAACCAAGGAGTCGCCAGGTGAATGATCACAACCAGTTGAATGCCTATCCGTTGTTCACCATCAAGAAATAGATATGAGTTTTTTCATACACCCAAGGAAGATAGATACCTTCAAAACCGTCCCCAACAAGGGCGCCATAAAATGTTGTTGCAAGAGTTGACTGTAGGCTATAATAGAGCCAAGCCTTAGCACATTTTGAAGACGATAATAATGGGTTGATTGATCAACTGTTTGAGGCTTCTAGAAATAGATCTGAATGAGCCTTTCAACCATTACAAATAATAAAAAAATAGGCATGACCTTGTCTGCTAAATCCTTTACATCATAAGCATGGATAGAAGATGTGGAAAAACAAAACTAAAAATGAAGAACCAGGTATCCAATTCTGATAAATCTGGTCTTCTTTTCAGTAGAAGAATGACAATGAGTTCAAATATCTGGACGTTGGTCTTGTCTCATTCATAGAAAGACAGAGGAAATATTATGAACAAATAAAACTTGTAAATTAGGAAAAACAACTAAGATGCAGGTCTTGTTTTGCTCACAGTAAAATAGAGGAAAAACTGCACTTGAAGGAATGCTTTTAATTAGCCACAACAGAAGTTTCACTGAATTGTAACCTCTACAAGCTAAATAAATGAATGAGTGGAAGAAAGAAGATTAATGACAACATGAGAAACAAAACACAGGGAAAAAACAAGATTTAACTCAACAAGGATTATAATCTCTTTGCTTCTGTCCTGTATTTCTGAAAGAAACTTGCATTACAAACCCAACCAAAAAAGGCTCTCGGGTTGTTCCCCCCTTTTCAAAAATGACTTGAGTTTGAGTACATATAGAAAACTAGACAATATGCCACCTCAATTGGGTCGAAAACTGATCCAAAACAACTAATTAATGCACCTAATGAGTCATTTCCTAGTTTTTAGGGAAGTTAGAAACAATTTCCCCTATTTTAGCTAACAAGTAAGATTCTTTGACTCCTTGATTAATTACAAGATCCCTCAACAATGAGGAGCATAAATAGAATTCATTAACCATGAAATAACTCATGAGACAGTTGTTACCTTGAATATTTGACCTTTTTTGACTGATACCTGTCCAGAAAACCTTCTACACAGAAACACAACGTGCCTAGTAGAAACGTAGCGTACTTTGACAAAAGTAGCGTGCACTTGGAGGGGATTTTGAGATAGCTTTTATGCATATTTTTGTTGATCTGAAGGTTGGGTAAGGTATCCCTAGATGTCCTCTAACCAAATGAACCTTGAAACTTGCAAAATACCACCTGTAAGACACTCAAAAATTCATTTCCCCAAGGTTACTCCAGAAGCGTAGCGTGGGTTGAAAAACAGTGGAAGAAACATGAAATTTGGGGTGTTTTCTGAGTTTTCCTCCAAAATTAGGAACTGTCATGAAAAAAAAAGGCATATCTGGGATGTACAAATAAAAATTCATCCATCCATGCAATTCCGACCTCCATTGGAACCTCTGAGAAAAAGAATAACGTGAGCTCGCTGTGTCTCTAGGCATCATGAAATTGCCAAAATACCAAAATTTAACCAAAATTCTCAAAATTTTATGGAAAAATAGGGCTCAAAGGTAGAGAATAATGTCTGTAACCATAATACTTTTTGCAAAACCGAGATATTTTTTTGTTATATTTTATGTGATGAACAAAAACCTCCTCTAGTTTTCAAAAATACTTTCTCATTTGTTCAGAATCCAAGTTTGAAGTTAGTCACTCAAACATTGCAGAAGCGCAACATGCTCTCAGCAGAAGCATAACGTGGTATTTGAGAGGGTGTTTGGAGGCCTTCCCAGAGGATTGTTGGGCTGAAAGTGGTATTTTTGGAAATCTTATGATGTCTGCGACACAATGGAGTCATAAAGAACTGTAAACACCTTCTCAAAATCCTTGAAAAACTGACTTGAAATCAAGTTGTCCAAAAGTGCAGGAACCCTCCTATAGCAATTTTATTTTGGGAATTTATCTCAAATCATAACACATGTGCATAAACTGAAGGAGGTTTTTGTTCCTTGGTCTATTATTGAAAAAAACCTTTTTGAAACTTTTGACAAATTTCGATGCAAGGTTTTGAGATTTTAATGGTAGAGAAGCTTGACGAAAATGGTGAAAGGTTTAGAGGTTTACTGTGGCTAAAAAGCTTACACCAAGCGACACAAGGATTTAAAGATAGCGCAATTGACAAAAAAATTGGCGAGGGACACAAATTTTGGATATTTCACCATTTGTTTTGACATAGGCTCCATCTAGGGATGGTTCTTTCCTGCAAAGCACCAAGAACAGTAGACCACGTGCCTTCATCCATTTGGTGACTTGAAATCAACCCTGTAAAACTATGAACCCTGCCATTTTACCTGCGCATGTTCTGAAACCAAAAATACTTATTCTCTGCAACTGAAGAGGTTTTGCGCAAGTGCCTCCATTGGGCTATGGAGTTATCATGCCTAGAAACTGAACCATACTAGATGTCGAACTGAAAAGAGAACCACTGAACTGAAAACATACTGAAAACCATAGTTGTACTCTAATTCTCAAAGTTGAGCTTATTTATATACAATACCTATTCTAACTAGTTTCACTGATCTACTCAAGTATAAGAAGATTTCCAAAGAATCCAAGCAAATATCTTACAAACAAATTTAATTATGCTTCCATCCTTGAGCACAAAAACGATAGGAGTAGTTGCAATTTTCAAAAAATATCTTGGAATAATTTACTTACTGTTGAAATGGATACTTGACACTGAGATCAGGGGTGAATCAATGTCACAAAACTTTAGACAATTTTCCACTTTTGATAAATGAACTAAAGAACATATATTGTTTTCATTTTCTCAACCAATATATAAAAGAATAAGTATTTTATTTATTTAAATAACTTGAATGAATACATAAGATCAATCTTTGAATTTCATCTTCAAACAATTATAAGAGACCCAACTCTCTGTTACAATACCCAGCTTGTAGTTCTCAGATCCAATTGAAAAATGAGGAATCCAACCCTCATAACAAGTCCTAGCTTGTTAATCTCAGATCCAACTGAGAGGTGAGGAATCCAATCCTCATACAAGACCCAGCTTGTTAACAGACACCAACCTGATAGAATGAACCTTCATTCAATCCATTATATATAAATATATATACTTCAACAAATTCAACTACCCTATGTTCTCACCATTCCTTCTTGTTTATATAGTCTTCCAACTGGTGTGAATTTGAATCATTGTGTCTTTTGATATTTGAACCATTATACCTTTTCATTTAAATGATAATATTAATCTTTAAACAATATCATTTTCCCTTTTATCCTTTATTCATAATGCTCATGAATTAACTCTCTTTTAATCATGACTGTGTGTCAATTCTTTTGTCTTCGTTATTTGATCACAGACATGGATCGACTCATCATATCGTTCTTATTTCACCAACAGATCATATTTGATCTTTTCTCGATTCTCTGTATTGTTCTAGTGTTAACTCTTTTTCGAATTAAATATGGATGAGGTGCTTCCTTCAAACCATTTACATATGACCATATGCGCAAAACCATGGGATTATTTTCTAAGAAATGTTCCCAATGTTGCCTCTTCTTTCTCTCTTTGTTTATTTATTCCATATGACCACAGGTGGTGACCAAGCACTAGGCCAAGCGAGTGCTTGATCACTTATCAAAATAAACGGTCACGTTATAATCACACGATGATATGGATGATTGTCAGTACTTCGAGACTTCATCCTTTGCAACTTCCAGCCTCTTTACAAATATCCTGGATAAAATACACGTGTCCATAATCTTAAACGGTTGAGAATGCTCTTCGAAGTAGATCAATGGTTAGCGTCACTTCATGGTTTATGCTTATTCTATCCTTCCACTGTATTTGATCAACGGTCGATAACGCTCCTGATTTATATCAACAATTAGCGTTAACTTCAGCCTTCAACACTTTGGGTGTTTGCTGGTGGTGAAACTCCCGAAGTAAATACTCCCCGAGTGATGTAACTTGTTGACGTGGCACTAACTGAGTGGCTACCACATGTCACTTAGATTTGTGACTTACACATATCTGAAGTGCCAATTGATATTTGACACTTGTCATCTTCTTATTACGCCACTTCTCCTTGCTGATGTGGATCTCCTCATGTGGCACATGTTCTTCCCCTGGATCTAATAGTTTTCCTAGCTCTTGAAAAGGATTAACCCAATCCAACGACTATCGGGAATTCGGGTATTCGAGATCTCAGGAATTTTTCCTTTCTTATCCTATCCTTCTACTTTCCTTGATACAACAGTCAGGATACTTCCCGAAGTGTTCCTCAGATTAGACGACTCATGTCCACTTTAGTTCTTCGACCTTTCTTACTTCTCATTTTACCTGAAGTGTAACCTCCTCACAACTTTTAACCCAAAATGAATATTGTTTGTTGATCATGATCTTAGATCGATGACTCAATCTGTCTGTGATGATGCTTTGCTTTGGTTTAAATCTGACGACTCTTCTTTTTCCCAAAAAGTTACCTATGATCGGATGGCTCACGTTTACTTCAGAACTTCAGCTTCAGCTAAAATTCCTTCATGCACATTTCCTTCAGTCGATTTTACCCGAAGTGGTCAAAGCCAAGTTGACCATGCATATGTCACTTCCTTGATCTATGGTCCATGACTTACTCTGTCCTTCCACTTAAACTTGATCTAAGGATTGATGTCGACTGCGGAACCATAAATTTTGCATGGTTTAGTCCATCACCCAAACTCTACAATTGAAGTTGTGCGATTGTTGGTGGATCAACCACAATCATCGATCTTTGAGTCAGTGAGATATAATGATCTAGACTAATTGCAGGATTGAAAATAATGTGTTTTTTAATTCTCCCTTCGTGCTCCACAATCAATCCCTGCCCTTGATCTAGCGCTTGTGTATCCAATGGCCATGACTTAATCTAATCTTTGACCAGTCCTCCAATGGTCCTTCTCTTGTAATCTGGCGGTATAGACTAATTGTGGGATTGGAATTAACGCGTTGTTTAATTCTCCCTTCACGCTTCGCAATCAATCCTTGCCCTTGATCCAGCGCTTGCGTATCCAACGATTAAGACTTGATCTGCTCGTGGTTCTACAATGCGCTCTCCCTTCTGAGCTTCATGTGTGTCATTTCTTCTAAGCTTATGATCTTCAGTCACTAACCCTCCCGAGATATTAATTTGTTAGTCCTTTTGTACATGTATTTTCTGCTCTTTGTTCATACCAACTCATCATTATAATGTAATGAAATCGATTGTTGACATCAATGAAAATACACCAATGAAAATATGTCCAACAATCTCCCCCTTTGTCATTAAGGGAAACACTCTAACTTTGTACACAAACTCCCCCTGTCATGATGCTTTTCTCTATGAAGTTACTCTCCCCCTTTGAAATCAATGGCAAAGGGTTTCTCCCCTTAGGATCAACCTCTGTCTGTCTTCATCTTGTTGACCAAAATATGAACTTGGGTAACTCCCCCTACATTCATGCTCTGCCTCCCATAATTGAATGACTCCCCCTTCCAATATGCTCTCTCTTCCTCTGACTACTCTTCCCCTTTGTTTATGAAAGGGTAGCTCTTCCTGAAAATGTCTATTCTCTTATTAATTTTAAAAACTCTTGGCATAATCCTTTGATTTTGTAGAACCCAATTTAAACCTTTTTTTTTTTTTCTTTCTTTGGCTAACAAATTATGACTTCATTAGAATTTGATATTGTCCCATATTCTTCTATAGGCACTTCCTTTTCTTGGGATTGATTTATTTCATTTTGAATTTCACATTCTTTATTGGGACCTTCACCCATCATGCTCTTATTATTAATTTCTTCATTTTCAGGTGTAATATCATCTTTCTTGCTTTCTCCTTCATATTTTCTTCTCCATATCTTTCTATGAGATATTATGCTTTTTGGATCTTCTCTTTCTAATTGTGTTTTTGGAGATTTTTCATCTCCTTTCTTCTTCCAACTTTTATTAGGCTTTCTCACTGACTTGAATGACTTATTCAAATATCGACTTTTTTGTATTCTTGCAGTTTTGGTATTTGTGCCCAAACCTATCACAGTTGTAACATCTCATTGTATGAAAACATTTTGATGTGTGCCCAACAAAATTGCATCTCCAACATCTAATTGAGCTTTTGGATTTTCTTGTATATCCTTTCTCTAGTTTCTTGCAGTCCATTACTTTATGGCCAAAGCTATGACAAGAAAAACAATAGCCGTTGAAGGTGTTTCCATTCTTGATTTTATTTTGGCTTGAAAGATCTGTCATTTGATTTTCTTCTTCCTTTTTACTTCTGTAGCTTCCTTCCTTAACAAAGTTCATGACTTGTAATTGCTTTGTACTTGCAAATTTTTCTTTTAAGAAGGATGATCGTTTCTCATGTTTGTAAATGGTGCTCCATTTTTTATTGTATCCAAGACCAGTTTTCTCATCAGCTGATCTTTGGCTCTTCCAAATCGTATCTAGGATAGATGAGATATTCTGGAAATTGACAATCTTATTTGTGTTTTCATTCATCTTTTTGATATTGACTATTTCTAACTTCAATACTTGACATAATTCTTCCCTTTTAGTCAATTGAATCTTCAAGGCTTCTTCCACTTATTTAGCATGTTCAGGTTGAGTCTTTAGATTGATGATTATTTCTTATTTCTCATCCAAGACTTCTTTGCATTTAATAGTTTTGTCATATGTCTTCAATTCTTCCATATCTTTTGTTAGATCAAAAACTTTAGTTTTCAATATTTTGATTTCTTCCTTGTATTCTAGTTGAATCCTTTTGAGGATGATGGCTTCTAATTCAAACATTTGGCATGATTCTTGCTTTTTAGTTATTTGGATCTTCTGGGTTTCTTCCTTTTTCTTAGCTTCTTCAATTTGAGTCATTAGATCTGCATTAGTACTTTCGTTTATCTTTTTGAAATTGATGATTTGCAATTCCAGCATGTGGTAAGAATTTTCTTTCCTTGTTAATTGGATATCTAGGTCTTCTTCACTTCTTTTAATTTCCTCAAGTTGAGTGTTTAGTCTGTTAATTAATTATTTTGATTCTTTTAATAATTCTTTTTTTTATTGTCATGTGTATTTAATTCTTCTATCTCTTTTGTTAGATTAGTAACTTCTGTTTTCAATCTCTTGATCTCTTTTTCTTTGTCTTCTGGATGAACTCTATGTTCAAACTCTTCATGGCTAGATTGATCTAATTGTTGAAGTAGTAGCATATCTTTATGTTGGAGTTTCTCCAACTCTTCTATATTTCACATATTTGTGTACTCAATATGATCAAGAACATCCTTAGTAACTTCAATTTATAGACCATTTATGGGTTCCATACTAATTACTTCAAATGTAGTTATAACATCAGTCTTAAAATCTAATAGTTTTTCTTTAGTGAATACTGAGGTATTCCTCAATTCCTTGACGAGGTTGTCTTCTTCATTGTTAACTAGGGTTTGCATCAAATATTGCATTTCATTATGATTAGAAATGTATTTCTATGTATTATGTTCTTCAATTTTATTGCATTTTTCCTTTTCTTTATCTTCTTCTTTATCTTGATAATAATTCTCTTCTTCTGAGTTTTGTTCTTTATTCTGATAGAAATCCTCTTCATTAGAGTATTTTTCCTTATTATGATAGGAATCCTCTTTATCTAAGTCTTGTTCCTCTCTTTGATAGGATTTCTCTTCTTCTTGTGTTTCATTCTGATAACAATTTTCTTGTTGGAGCCATAATTCTTTAGCAGATTTGTAGTTCCTCATCTTTTCTTTGACTTGGTTTGACAATCCATCCTAGATTGCTTTTAAGGCTATTGAATTGTTTCTCCTTGCCTCCTTTGCAGTTTTGGTTTTTCTCTTTGAAGTAGTTAAGTTCCAGGGCTTACTTACTACCAAATTCCAAACTCCAGATCCTCTTGACTTTAGATATCTTTTGATATTTTCCCTCCATGATAAATAATATGTTCCATCAAATAAGGGAGCTTCATTTGTGGATATAACAATTTGTCCACCCATTTCTTCTTAATCTACCTTCAGTTTTTAAACAGTGCTAAAGGAACCCACTCTGATACCAATTGTTGAAATGGATACTTGACACTGAGAGGGGGGGATGAATCAATATCACAAAAATTTGGACAATTTTCCACTTTTCATAAATTAAATGAACAACATATATTTATTTCATTTTCTCAACCAATATATAAAAGAATAAATATTTTATTTATTTAAATAACTGGAATGAATACATAAGATCAATGTTTGAATTTCATCTTCAAACAATTATGAGAGACCCAACTCTCTGTTACAAGACCCATCTTGTAGTTTTCAGATCCAACTGAGAAATGAGGAATCCAACCCTCATAACAAGTCCTAGCTTGTTGATCTCAGATCCAACTGAGATGTGAGGAATCCAATCCTCATACAAGACCCAACTTGTAAA
>JZKD02S2413069.1:652153-663995 GCA_000966675.3 Picea glauca
TTTTGAATCATCTTGTACTTGAACATTTAAGTGGGGTAAAAGGAGGTTGCCCCCTCGAAGAGGCTTATTATCTAAAATTATCTCTTTTTCAAGGCGTTGAGTACTTTTTCTGAGATTTTTATATGCTATATTGATGTTTGGTTCTTAACAGTGTGAATTTGAATCATTGTGTCTTTTGATATTTGAACCATTGTACCTTTTAATTTAAATGATAATATTAATATTTAAATAATATCATTTTTCCTTTTATCCTTTATTCATAATTCTCATGAATTAACTCTCTTTTAATCATGAGTGTGTGTCGGTTCTTTTGTCTTCATGAGTTGATCATAGACATGGATCGACTCATCATATCGTTCTTTTTCACCAATAGATCATATTTGATCTTTTATCGATTCTCTGTATTGTTCTAGTGTTAACTCTTTGTCGAATTAAATCTGTAGGAGGCGCTTCTTTCAAACCATTTACATATGACCATATGTGCAAAACGATGGGATTATTGTCTAAGCGATGTTCCCAACACTGCCTCTTCTTTTTATCTTTGTTTCTTTATTCCATACGATCGTAGGTGGTGACCAAGCGCTAGGCCAAGAGAGTGTTTGATCACTTATCAAAATCAATGGTCATGTTTTAATCGCACGATGAGATGGACGACTGTCGGTACTTCACGGCTTCATCCTTCGCAACTTCGTCCTTCACAACTTTATCCTTCGCGACTTCATCCTTCGCGACTTCCAGCCTCTTTACAAATCTCCCACATAAAATACGTGTGTCTATAATATTCAACGGTTGAGAATGCTCTCCGAAGTAGATCAACGGTTAACGTCACTTCATGATTTACGCTTATTCTATCCTTCCACTATATTTTATAAATGGTCGATAACGCTCCCAAATTAGATCAATGATTAGCATTAAATTTGGCCTTTGACACTTTGGGTGTTTGCTGGTGGTAAAACTCCCGAAGTAAAAACTCCTGGAGTGACGTAACTTGCTGATGTCACTTGTTGTCATGGCACTGACTGAGTGGCTGCCACATGTCACTTAGATTCATGACTTACACATACCTGAAGTGACAACTGCACTTTAACACTTTTGATCTTCTCATTGTGCCACTTTTCCTTGCTGATGTGGATCTCCTCATGTGGAACATGTTCTTCTCCTAGTTCTAATAGTTGTCCTAACTCCTGAAAAGGATTAACCCAATCCAACGGCTATCAGGAATTCGAGTATTTGGGATCTTAGGCCTTTTTCATTTCTTATCCTATCCTTCTACTTTCCTTGATCCAATGGTCAGGATACTTCTCGAAGTGTTTCTCAGATCAGACGACTCATGTCCACTTCGGGACTTCGACCTTTCTTACTTCTCATTTTACCCGAAGTGTAACCTCCTCACAACTTTTAACCCGAAAAGAATGTTGTTCGTTGATCGTGATCTTAGATCGATGACTTGATATGTCTGCGATGCTTCTTTGCCTTGGTTTAAATCCAATGACTCCTTTTTTCCCCAAAAATTTACCTACGATTGAATGGCTCACATTTACTTTGGAACTTCGTCTTTAGCTAAAATTCCTTCATGCACATTTCCTTCGGTCAATTTTATCTGAAGTGGTCAAAGATGGGATGACCATGCATATGTCACTTCATTGATCTATGGTCCATGAATTACTCTTTCCTTCCACTCAACTTGATCCAACATTCAATGTGGATTGCAAAACCATAAATTATGTTTGGTTTAGTCTGTCACCCAAACTCCACAATTGAAGTTGTGCGATTGTTGGTGGATCAACAACAGTCATCGATATTTGAGTCGATGAGATATGATGGTCTAGATTAATTGTGGGATTGGAAATAATGCGTTGTTAATTCTCCCTTCGCACTCTGCAATCAATCCATTCTCTTGATCTAGCACTTGCGTATCCAATGGTCATGACTTAATCTGATCGTTGACCAGTCCTCCAATGGTCCTTCTCTTGTAATATGATGGTCTAGAATAATTGCGAGATTGGAATTAACACATTGTTTAATTATCCCTCTGCGCTCCACAATCAATCCCTACCCTTGATCTAGTGCTTGTGTATCCAACAGACATGACTTTATTTGATCATGTTTTGTAATGCACTTTACCTTCTGATATTCAATTGTTAACCCTCCTGAGTTCTTAATTTGTTAGTCCTTCTATACACAGATTTTATTCTCTTTGTTCATACAAAATCATCATTATAATGTAATGACATCGGCTGTTGACATCAATTAAAATACATCATTGACAATATGTCCAACACTTACAGCTTTGAAAATCTTCCCTCAACAAATCGAAGATAAACAATTTAAAGCCCCATTTTGACTCCATATAAATTGCCACTGGATCATAGAAAGGAAAATATAATTTTTTTTTATAGTCAGCCCATACCTCCTCCTGTGGATCAAAATGAAACTGCTTCTTTTATCCATTGCTGGTATTTTCTTTTTCTGGCTCGAGAATGTCATATTGGGGATCACTAGTCTTCTTCTCAACATTTGATAAACATGAAGGAGAGATCAAATGCTCCAGTAACAACTCCTTATCTTCTTCATCACCTGTCCAATAATATTCTTCATCGTTGTCATACACAGGTTGATTTATTTTGTGATGTTGTTGATTGGTTTCTAGATGAACAAAATCTTCTTGCTGCTCATCATCTTCAGGAACACTTTCATCATATTCATCAAATATTGAGGGAAAAGTGTTCTAAGTTTCCATGCATGCTGGGAAAGAAATATGATCCTCACTGTCTAGATACTTATCATATATAGGTTTCTCATAAAAAATTTATGAACCTTGACTTTCAGAAATATATGTTCCATGATGATCTAGTAATGATGACTAAATACTAACATCTTGATCAAAATAAGAATTTAGAACAACAGTTTGATCACGACAGTAATAAATTGAAACATTTGGCATAATGATAAATGCAGTATCATTACCAAAATCATCCTCTTCAAAGCCTAGTTGTGTATGGTCATCAATAAACCATTGGCCTTCGCGAAAATCTAGATCAATAGACATTTCGTCATCCTGTCTTTGATCAACTTGAAAGTTTGGTGGGTTTGCAAGGATCTCTTCGTTTTTATTGTTGTAAGAAACCTCTTCTTGATTCACTTCAAAGTCTTCTTCGCATAAATCTGTCTAATTTGTTTGAAGGAGATCTTGTTGTTGATATTATGGTAGTTGCAGGAGGTATTTACCTCCATGTGTAAACCTGACGAGGATAGAATACTCCAGAAAGCAAGAAGAAACCCTAATGATTTGGCTAATAACCCTAGAAGATTTGTCGGCTCAAGAAGATAATTTATATTAGGCTATTAGCCTCCAAGAGAAGAAGTCGACCAGAAATAATAATATATACTGAAGAGACAGATACCCAGAATGAGAAGTCGGCCAAGGAAGTTAGCCATAATTAGTATAAATACAGGAGGCCAGTTCTCATTCTAGTAAGCAGTCTCAGAATTGCAGTGCCCAGTCTTGTGCACACTACAGTGCCCAGTCTTGTGCATAGGTTTAAGGAGAGATACCATTGCAGCTGCTGCAGCTAGCAGATCACCTTTGTCTTGGAATATATCTTGGCTAGGGTTTGGTCTATCTGATCATCTCTTGTTGGTGCACTATCCTTGGGGAAAGGTGTCCTACCCTTTGTTTGGATATCTAGCCTAGGGTTTGTTTCTGGAATGATTCTCTGTCAAGGTTAAGGTGCTTGGAGGGTGGCTTTGGCCTATGGTTGGGTGACAAGGGTATTGTCAATGGTAAAACGAGCAGACAATATTTCATATTCTAACAGGTTATCGGCCCACACCTCCTTCATTCAGTCTAAACGTTGGAAGGAAACATAGCCGCTAGGATATTGAGCTCATTGAGGAACTGCTGCTAGGGTTACTAGCAGAAGCAACTTCCAAGACACTGTCGCTAGGGTTACTAGTAGGAGCAGTTGCAGAAACCCTAATCCTCTTGTTGAGGCACCTTAAGTGAATGGATTGACCTAATCTCCAGATAGATCAGTGTGCTCTAGACTAGTGCATCTCCTGATACTCTCAGCAAGACAAGACGTGAAGTTTGAGTTTATGGTCGAATCTAGGGTTTGAGCAAGTCAAAGCAGCCATGACTTATTCTATGAAGTCAGAGAACAAGTTAGATGGAGCCTATAAATTCAGAGCATGGAAGACACATATTGACCCATCCTTTCCAAGAATAAAGTGCTGGATATCATGAAAGGAAAGATTGGGAAGCCTGAGTTTGAAGAAGGAAAAGAGAAGGAATCGCAGAACATTGCAGCTATGGAGAAGTTCAAAGACAGTGATATCAATGCTATGAGTATCATAGTGGAATATATAAAAGACCACTTATTACCCTACATCTCCCATATTGAGTCATCGAAGAATATGTACGATGCCCTAGCAAATCTCTTCTCAGTTAGAAACATTGGACAAGTTATGAGTCTGAAAAATGAGCTCCATGACATGAAGATGAATGATGAGGACATCATAACATCATATTTTGTGAGAATCTCTCAGTTAAGAGATCAAATACAAGCTATTGAAGAGATCATCTCAGATAAGGAATTGTTAAACATAGTACTCAATGGTCTTCCCAAGACGTGGGATGAATTTGCTGCAAGAATGAACATAAGGAAGGAGTATCCAACATTTGAAGAACTTTGGACTTGCTGTGTTCAAGAAGAATCAAGGATTAGTGCAAAAGAGAAACCCCAAAAGAATTACGATGATCAATCCTTCACAACAAGAACTTCAGGAACAAAAGGAAGTTTGGTTCAAGGAGGAATCCAAATCAAGAGAAAGACATTTCAGAAGTATGATGCTTCAACTGTCGAAAGTATGGTCACTACAAGAATCATTGTCCCGAGATAAATAAAAGGAAGGAGAAACATGAAGCATCAATTGATGAAGAAAAGGAACCTACAAAGAAGACTAAGCAGGATGGAAGAGACTTCTTCTTCTAAAGATAACAAAATTCTTCTTATTTCTTGTACATATCCTGTTTGCATCATCTCTGTACATATCTTGTATATCTATCTCTTGGAAATGTGTTCCAAGAAGAACTATACCTATCGAAGAACAACAAGATAAGAATGGATATAATTAGATAATACACATGAAAGGATGAAATACAAATCACGTGGAAGCTATTGCAATATAAGTCGAATCAATAATGAAGAGACTTAGAAGAAGCAAAGATAGAAAGAAGTCAACAATCGAGAGGAAATTGGAAAAAGACTTATGATGTTTTGTAGAATACAACAAGACAGAAGCATGGACTCTGTTAGACAAGAGATCCAATTATATATTGCAGAAGACAATAAGGATGCAGATGGAAGCATGGATTCTGTTAGACGGAGGGAGCTGATTATATGCACTCATACATGAAGCAATGATTAGGAGGGAGATAATCCTATGATCCATTGAAGATGATGAAGTATATATCTATGATAGTATCCATGAAAGACAATACGTATTCTTCAAAGAGAAGCCTTAAAGTATCCTTGGTTTTCCATCCACATCCATGATCATATGATGGAATCTTTAGGGCATGGAATCTATAAGAAACTCCATGGACCTGAGAACTAAAGAAACACATGAAGATTCCAAGAAAGAAAGAGAAGCTAGAATGACCAGTCATTGTATCAAGAATCACAATATTGTTAGCCTGATATAAAATCAATAAAAGCAATCAAGCAGAGGAACTGAAAGTCATGATGAAGAACCATGTATGGAAGACTTATGAATGAAAGCATTGCGAGATCCAAAACTAGAGGTTCTCCTAGATGAAGGGAGAAGACTATGATGATTACTTGTTCCAGTAAACCAGACTTATCTCTACATGAGTCATTATATCATCCGCAACATCCATGAGTTGGAGTTCTACATTAGATGAATGCAAAGAATGTTCTCCAGAGAAATTGAATAAACAGCGTATGAAGAGAAATCTCAAGACTTTGAGGCATACCATAAAGAGACCCTTCTACGCAGATAGAAGAAGATAACTTGGTGGAGAACCTCCAGTGCACAACAAAAGTGTGAGGAAGATTTCCTAGAACATCAAGATGATTACTCAGTAGATCAGATCTCATGATGACAAAAGAAGTGCCACATGGATATGTTCCATTTTTCCAACAATGATATACTCTATTGTTCAGAGCTACATGAAGCCTTCATGAAAAATCAGTGTTCCAGACTAAAGTACATTTAAAATCAAGCATTAAATTATCCGTGATGAAGTCTAGAAAGGAGAAAGTGGTTCTCCAATACATATCTCCATAGATGAGCAGATAAGCATACATTTTGGTAAAGCTTCTATCCAAGATGAAAGAGTTTGCGTACTCAGGATGGAGCTCATGGAGACGACTTCCTTATTGAAAAAAGAAGAGATGACTCCCAGGTTGGGAGGGAGCACTGAAAATATTATTGAGGACATTCATTTTCAAGATTGAAAAATAGTCCATCTTGGACAGATGCTTTCCTGTTCGGAAAGTGGATTGAGATTTCTGACGGACAACGATTTCCCATTGTGGTTAACATGGGAAATGGTCCATATTGCTGATGTATCATAGACAACGACTTCCCATTATGGTTAACATGGGGAGTGGTCTAGCGCAGTCTCTCTTCTTGAGGCTTACTCAAGAAGACTGGCCCGCCTCACCGGATAGCGATTTCTCATTGTGGTTAACATGAGGAATGGTCTGTTTTGGAGGTTGATACAGGACAATATTTTCCTCTTGTGTTTAATAGAGGAAATGGTATGGATAGTCATTCCTTAGGGTTTACATTCTCTCCAGGGTGCACTTTGATTAGTGTAGGAGGAATGGCCCAGGGTGGGGAATGGTTCAGGCTCAACAATCAGGGATAGGAATTCCTTAGGGTTTATACATTCTCTCCAGGGTGCACTTTGATTATTGTAGGACGAATGTCCCAGGGTGGGGAATGGTCCAGGCTCAACAATAAGGAACATGCATTCCTTAGGGTTTATACATTCTCTCTAGGGTGCACTTCGATTAGTGTAGGAAGAATGGCCCAGGGTAGGGAATGGTCCAGGTTCAAAAGACAAGACAATTATTCTTCCTTGCTTGAGAAGAAAAGTCCAGATATCTCATTGTTCTACTCTGAGGGCATATATTCTTTCAGATCTCATAGATGTGAGTGAAATATTGGCCCAGATGATTTAGTTTATATCATAACATTGTTTATGTGCAAGTTGGTATCAAATGATTGTTATGAAGACTGTATGATAGTAGATGTATACTATTGTGGTGGATGTGTTCCACTGTTTGTGACTATATGTTACTGATCAAGAACTTGTGTGTTACTTGGTGTGGTAGTGTACCACTAGATTGTAGTTATGTACTACTATGGATAGACACAGTTGTGTTCTATTTTGTTTTGATTGCCTTGAAGACTATCATCAGTTTATTGGAAATAATTATCAACTAGATAAATGATGAACATATATTTTCTAGACAGAAAATGGTTCAGAACATTTACTCTTATAGATTAGAAGAATGGCTCTTGTATCACTCTGTCGAGTGAGCATCATGTCTGATTACTCAGATAGAGTATGGTTTCGAGAGATCATGCAGCTGATGATGATGATGGTGCTCATGATCTAGTCTATATAACTATATTGATGCTACCGAGTGAATGATATGTTTTGTGATCAAGACCATTACCTGTAACACCTCCCTAGCTAGGAGGGAGTGTTGATATTATGGTAGCTGCGGGAGGTATTTACCTCCACGTGTAAACTTGACGAGGATAGAATACTCTGGGAAGCAAGAATAAACCCTAATGAGTTGGATAATAACCCTAGAAGACTTGTCGTCTCAAGAAGATAATTTATATTAGGTTATTAGCCTCCAAGAGAAGAAGTCGGCCATAAATAATAATATATACTAAAAAGACAGATACCCAGAATGAGAAGTTGGCCCAGGCAGTTAGCCAGAATTAGTATAAATACAGGAGGCCAGTTCTCATTCTGGCAGGAAGTCTCATAATTTCAGTGCCCAGTCTTGTGCGCATTGTAGTGCCCAGTCTTGTGTGCAGGTTTGAGGAGAGCTTCCAATGCAGCTACTGCAGCTAACAAATCATGTTTGGCTTGGACTATCTCCTTGCTATGGGTTGGACTATCTGATCAACTCTTGTTGGTGCGCTATCCTTGTGGAAAGGTGTGCTACCCTTTGTTTGGCTATCTAGCCTAGGGTTTGCTTCCAGAATGATTCTCTGTCAAGGTTAAGGTGCTTGGAGGGTGGCTTCGGCCTATGGTTGGGTGACAAGGGTATTGTCAATGGTAAAAAGAGCACACAATATTTCATATTCTAACACTTGTTTCACTACAAATTATTTTTCATGTATTTGACCATAATTGCTATCATGTTCTGATTCTTTACAAATGTGTTTTGTTAACTTTATATTGCAACAGTCTTCAAAAAGGAATTCTGATGAATAAACTCTTTTGCAATATTTATGAAAAGTTGCATGGAATTCTTTCAATGATGAAATGTTGGAAGGAGGAACAGATTTGCACCAAAGTCGAGCATCTCCTCCCAATGAAAACATAAACAACTTCATAAGGACATCTTCGAGAGAAATATGCAATTGATCCATAAGCTTATGAAAATCAAACAAGTGTTCAACGGGATTGTCATATTTTCTTTCATTAAAACTAGGAAGATAACCTTCCCATTCTTTAATATCAGGGATAACATTCAAAAAACCAAAAACATATGTAAAATCCAAAGGAGAAAACCTCGCAACAATCCGAGCAGCAAAAGAACTTGACATCTTGGAACCAGTGGAGTCGCTAGTGAATCATGTGGAGTCTTCGAACCAAGGAGTATCCGGCTGAATGATCACAACCAATTGAATTCCTATCCCTTGTTCACCATCAATAAATAGATCTGAGCTTTGTCGTACACCCAGGGAAGATAGATACCTTCAAAACCGTCACTGACAACGACGACATAAAATGTTGTTGCAAGAGTTTACTCTAGGCTGTAATAGAGCCAAGACTTAGCACATTTTGAACAAGATAATAATGGGTTGATTGATTAGCTATTTGAGGCTTCTAGAAATAGGTTTGAACGACCCTTTCAGCCATTACAAATCAGAAATAAAGTTGTCTGCTAAATATTTTAGATCATTAACATGGATAGAAGATGTGGAAAAAAAAACTAAAAATGAATAACCAGGTATCCAATTCTGATAAATATAGTCTCCCTTTTTGTAGAAGAATGACAATGATTTCAAATATCTGAACATAAGTCTTTGTTAGAATATTTAGACACTTAGGATTTAGTAAGATATTCTTGGTCTATTGTGTCATTAGGTAAAAGTGTGTTTCCTTAGTATGCATTAGTATGCATTTGGAGTTAGGAAATCCGATGGTCACGACATGTTCCCGACATAGAGTGATTTGACGGTTCATACTCTCCTCGATATTAACGACCATTGATATGTGGCTTAACACCCGATTGGTCCATGATATCTATTTAAAGAGCATGGAGGATGATTTGCCGATGATCGATTGTGAAAAAATATCTTGTAAAATGTCTCTGTAATCTTTTTCTTTGCATTAATACACTGCTCCAAGTGGCCACATTGGTTGGGGCCGTGGATGTTTCCCCATAGGGGTTTTACCACGTGAAAAAATTAGTGTGTTGATCTTTGATCTGGTTATGTGAGTGGTTACTGAAGGTGTTTGTCTTTTGTTCGAATATGGTATCAGAGCCTGTTTGAAGACCCGATCCTGTTGAAGATCGAGATCGTGAAGCCGAGTTGCCTAATCTTCACTTTCTATCATTTCCATACATTTATGGGTTGAGAGGAATGTTCCATTGCATCCAGAGCGCTCATTTCAGTCAGGAGCACTTTTCATTTCTCTCAAAAAGGTTTCCGTTTTCCCAAGATACGACCATTATAGTCAGATCCAGAGGTATAAAGCTTGAATACGCATTTTAATTTTTTTTTGCAGAGTAGTATTTTGGTTTTATTTCGGTTTTGTTTTATTTATTTCCGGGTTGCTACTCTTTTAGATGTACGTATGCTATTTTCCCCACGGCCTATGCGATCTTGGAAAATCAGAAACAGATAGGAAAAGCTGCATCTTTCGGGTAAGCTAACCGAGATCTAACCCTTGTTGTCATCGAGAAGTGGAATTTTTTCCTTTTGTGAAAAGAGTTGGTTTTTAGCACGCTCTCCAAGGTCGTCTTCAACAACAACAACAACAACAACAATCCTCCTTCTGAACATTACAATATGTTTTGCTAGATCATTTGGTTAAATGTTGCCTTATTAAGTAAGAGGTCTTGAGTTCAAGTCTCTCTTTTGTTACCTTTTTTTTTGGAAAAGTTCATGCTAAAATTGTAAAGTGTATTTCACTTCAAGTATAAAAGCGAATCACTATAAGTAGCTTTAATATTTTATTTTAGAGTTATTTGTTTTGCATGCATCTTTTCTGTTATAAAATAACTTCATTGTAAAAATGATCCCCACTTCTCTTTATAAAAGTGGGTCACTTCATAAAGCAACTTACACAATCACGTGGCCATTTGGTTACCGATTGTGCCTTTGCTTAAAAGGGCATAACTCTAACATCGGAAGTCTGTTTTCAGTGCCGTTTTTTTTTAAACCGCATAACTTTTTGAGCTCTTTCCATCCAGATCATCAGTTTAAGTTTTTAAATCCATGTTATCTGCATATTTAATATGGCTTCTACAAGTACTGTCTTTCTTACTAGCAACAACTACTTCCAATGGAAATGTCATATGGAAGATTTATTAAGAAGTAAAGGCTTGTACCGGATTACCTTGGGAAAGAAAAAAGCACCCACTGATGCTGATAAAAAATCCAAGTGGGATAATAGGAATGACAAAGCACGTGGATTAATCATAATTTCCATCTTTCCCAATTTAAGGTACCACCTTCAAGATATTGATGACCCTAAAGAAGCTTGGGACACGGTTGAATCTGTGTTTGGTAAACTCAATATTATTCAAGCACAACAGTTAGAAAATCAAATACTGACCTTGAGTCCAAATGATTTTTCTAGCCTTGGAGACTATCTATCTAGGTTTAAAACACTCAGAATTTTATGTGAAGAATGTAAGATAAAGATGGAGGAAGAGTGTTGCATCTATCTTATTCTTTCTAATCTAGGTAGTGCATATTCTGTGTTTGTATCTACCTTTTATGCCACAAGAGAGGCTCTAGGGGAAGAAGCTTATGAAAAACCCACTCTTGAGTCCTTTTGTGCTTCTTTGATTTGAGAGGAAGATAATATTGTACAATTTGGAGTGATCAACACTGCAGGTCCCTCCAACAAAGCCTTAGTTGCACAACAGAAAGATAAACCCAAGTATCCCAAGAAGCAACATCCTTGCTACAACAACAAACAACATAAAGGTCCCAAACTTGCTCAGAAAGATTCAGCTCCTACTGGTGACAAAGGAGAAAAATATAAGAGTAAGAATACTAACAGACATTGCAACTTTTTTGATAAAGATGGTCATGATGAGTCCAAATGTTTCAAGAAGATGGCAACTTTAGAAGCAACGATGAAGAAGCACAACATCCATATTGATTCTACTTCTTCTTCTCACGGACATGCACTTTCTTCTTCTGGTTTCTCCTTCAATTCAATTTCTACTACTACTTCTTCTTTTGATGAGTGGCTTATTGATTCAAGAGCATCTTATCATATGACTAAGGATAAAGCCATATTTTCTTCTCTAAATGAATGTAACACCAAGAAAATATTTGTTGGTGATGATAGATCTCTTAGTGTTGTAGGATCTGGAAC
>JZKD02S2413069.1:665270-681814 GCA_000966675.3 Picea glauca
GAAATGACAGACTTAGGTTTTTTGCACTATTTCCTTGGCCTCCAAGTTTTGCAAACCAATGAAGGAATTTTTCTTTCCCAGTCTAAGTATGCTTGTGACCTTCTTCGTCGCTTTCGCATGGACGATTGTAAACCAACCCCTTCTCCCTTCCAATATAGAGTCAAGCTTTCTGCCACCTGTACTTCTCTTGAAGTTGATTCCACCCTGTACCGCCAGTTAGTTGGTAGCCTCTTATACTTGAATCATACCCGTCCAGATCTTTCCTTCGCTGTTGGTCTTGTTGCTCGATATATGCAAACACCCCATGAAATCCATTGGAAAGAAACTATAAGGATACTTCGCTATGTTCATGGTACAATTCAGTTCGAGATACATTACAGTTCAGGGGGGACTCCTTTATTGGTTGGTTTCACTGATTCAGATTGGGCCGACAACCATGATGATTAGAAGTCTACTGCAGGTTATGTTTTCAGCCTTGGTTTAGGACTTGTCACTTGGGCCTGTAAGAAACAACAGGCTATTGCACTTTCTTCAGCAGAAGAAGAGTACCGAGCAGTGGTAAATGAAAGTCAGGAAGCCCTGTGGCTTTGACAGATCCTTTTAGAGTTTGGATTCCAGCACCATCATTCGACCAGCCTTTGGTGTGACAATCAAAGTGCCATCAAGCTCGCCAAAGACCCATTTCAACATTAGCGTAGCAAACACATCGAGCTACACATGCACTTCATTAGAAATCTCATTCATGATCAAGTTATTGAAGTGCTCTTTTGCCCTACAGAAGATCAAGTTGCATACATTTTCACAAAGTCTCTTACAGAAGCGAAGTTTTTCAAACTTCGATCTATGTTAGGAGTTCAAGAAGTTGTCATTAGGGGGGGATAGGCTCTAATGCCTCATTCCTTCTCCTATTGTGTCATTATTGTAAATCCTTCAATCCTATCCCAAGTTGTTCTTAAGGGGGGATGTTAGGATATTTAGACACTTAGGAGTTAGTAAGATCTACTTGGTCTATTGTTTCATTAGGTAAAAGTGTGTTTTCTAGTGTGTTTCTTTAGTATGCATTAGTATCCATTTGTAGTTAGTGTCATAACCCTCATTTTCACCATACATGCTTACCTGGCATCAGGCCATCTCAGATCCCTTCTTTTCCAAAGCACTGCTGAACAACTTTGTAAAAAACCTCTTTATAAGGGCTCACGCGTCCTACTCCATTACTAAACGCGTGTACACGCTAGCTAATCTAAAACAGCCTGTGTGGACCGACAAAAGCATGAAAAAAAGAAAGTTTCCGATGGAACACACAGCTTTGGGTGAGTTAACTGAAACTCCCGGCCATGCATGGACGAGGGTTCGTCAAAATACCTAGCTTCTTCTGGCCTATAAAAGAAGGGACAAGGGTACCATTTGGAGGAGGAGAAATAGAGTAAAGAAACTCTGCCCAATTTCATATTCCCATTGTCCCAATCCTTTAGCCATCCTTGTGCAAGAAGAGATACAAAACAAAGAAGTTAGAGGACATTTGAAGAGGAGCCCAGGATCAGGATTTGCGGAGCATTGGCCGGTCTCAACATTGTAAGTTGATTCATTAAAGTTAATAATAAATAAATTCTTTTCCCGTCCCACTATATGAGTTCTTCATAGTTTAGTAAAGATATGTTTGAATCTCTAACCCATTAGTCTATAGGTAAAATGCATGTGTAGTTTGTTGCTTGTTTTGTACGTAGGTCAATCTTGAGAGGATAGCTGCCAACAAGTGATCAAGCATGAAGGGGGATCGACATCGAACATCCAGAACAAGGTATGTTGGTCTAACCATGTATTTGTTGAAAAGGAATGGGGTTTAAGTCTGGGGACGAAGGTAGAAAGTATATTTATTTTGGTCATATTTGCATGCATAAGATAACCCTATTTGCTAGTCTGTAAGGAGATTTCCCTCACAGCATAATTGGTGACCGTACTGGGTAAGTCTCTAGGGTAGTTTTAAAAGACTGGTTTTCTTGCCTGTTTTTTAGTTTCTGCAAAGTCTGAGCTAGCAGAGAGTCTGGTTTCCCATACCAGCTATCTCTGTTATTTTCTTGACTATGTTTTTTCGAGACCCATAGAGGTACACGCCCCTTGTATAAGGTCTACACATGTGTACCCGTGCCCTACTCTCTTACAGCCCGCGTTTAAACGCTAGTTGACGAAGTAGCAGTAGCGTGTAGAGTCCAGAATATTTTTGAGGCAGTTATCCTCTTCCCTGTCAGGATCAGACATTCTCAGGGGTTTTCTGTAATTCTTTCTAAGTCTTGGTTGTTTGCAGTCTTGTCTCGGATTGGTTTGTTTTACGATTTTTTTCCTTACATTGTTTTCTTTTTCTGTTAAAGAGAGTGTCCAAGCCTTCAAGAGATCCTGGTTCTCAATATTAGTGGTCTCTTCCTAGTTTGGATTGTCTGTTGTTATTTTTTTCAGAGTTTTAGAGATACATGTGGCCTGTAGAAGGTCAACCCGCGTGTACACACCCTCTGGCTCTATACAACTCGCGTTCAAACGCTTGCTGTTGGATTATCAGTAGTGTGCTTGTGCAGGATAGTTTTTGTTGAGGGTAAGGCAGACATCCTTTCCCTTGATGAGAGTTATACCTCTCAGGTTTTTGAATCTTTGTCTTAGTAGTTAGTAGCTTAGGATTAATCTTAGCCTTAGCTTGCTTTTTCTGATTTAAAAGTTGTCATAAAAAATAATTTTTTAGGGTTTTTAGACAAGTGTGAGAGTCATTTTTTAAGTTGCTATTGTGTGATTTCTTGAAGTGTTTCTTTACGATCTGCGATTAGGCCATAATTGTTTTTCTTGGTTTTTTACTTGTTGGTATTTTTCCTTTTTGCTTTATCAACATTTAAATAAAAAAAAAATCTCTTTCATTTTCTTGTTTGGTTGAAGAGTGTGATTCTGCGTTATTAACCAGGGAAAAGTATTTTATTTCATAATTTATTTTCAGTTTACTTAGATCATAAGTATCTCGTATTCGAGTGAAATTCCTTTTGAGTTTGCTGTCCAAAATCTTAGAAAATTAAAAAAAAATAAAAATTGAAAAGTTGTTGAAATTTTGCATTAAGTGAAAGTTTTTGTTTCCAACTTTTTATTCATTTTTACTTTCATCTTTTACACATCATCAGTTTCACTTTCATACCCCTTGACATAAGACAAGCCATAAAATTAACGCTAAATCTAAAATTTATTAGACTTTTATGTTTGTAGGGTTAACCAACTAGTTCAGGATTAGGGCCTTGGATTAGGTTGGAGAGGAAACTCTTCAATGCCATTAAAATTAAACATTGGAGTCTGAGTTAGGGAGTGTCCAAGTACAGTATCGTGAAATTTATCTAGGACCCCCCTCTAACACAGGGGATAAAGATGAGGTCACGTGAGGAAAGGTAGCGGAGATAACCCCTCCAAAGATGGACCAATCGTAGTGGAGAACACATATAGAGGGCTTGTCTTGGGATTCCGTCGATTGCATTTTCCACGGGGCTTCGTGGGTCTTGAATCCATTCAAGGTCCTTAGTTGTCTTCTGGACCACTTTCTTTCGACACCCTTGACAGGTTTCAGGCTTGATAACTTGCTCATTGTGGTCTACCCAACTTTCGACTGTACCCGCTCGGTGACTGTTCACGTACTGGCAACCTAGTTGCCTATCATTTTTAGGGACATACACAGGTGACTGCGGGGGTATACCATGGTACCTAGGATAGACATCGGTCCACTCTTTGTAGAGTATACCCAGAGGGCGCTTCCGTTTTCGAGTTGCACTTGCACCGATAAGTTGCTCTAGTGTTGGTTGTTGTAACTGTTCTTCCAATTAATTTAGTGTTTGCCTGTCTTATCTTATAGGGAATTTTTTAGTGTGTGTTACTTTTGAATGTTTATACTACCCTAGAGTGTATTTGATCCTCTCACATAGTGGAGGATCACAAGATCTGTCAGTCACAAAGGCTTCTTGGCCTGCCACTGGTTACACTGGAGCCATCCCCGCCACCACTAAGGCGAAAGCTAGACCAACAAGGGGATTTTGAAGTGACCGGGTCACAAGAAATTGTGCCCGACCAACATCCATAGGAATTGACCATTTTAGACCTTGAAGCACAAGCTTTTGGTCTGGTTGAAACCTCCACCACTGATCTTTCGGCACACATCATCGTATTGATTTATCCTTACGAGTGCCAGATAGTGTTGCACGCAGCAATGGAAACAAATGTTGTTACTCCTTCTAGGAATTCTTCAATTCCCACTACGGTTGTCACCACAATAGAGTTTTCACCTCCTAACCCACCATCACCAGTCCAAGCCACCATGGTCTCGACTGCCTCTACATCGCACAGTGGTTCGATCCCATCTTTGGCGGTGGCCACAACTCCTTTCACACCAAATGAGACAGGCCCTTCGTTCTAATACGGGATGCCTAGTTCGGGTACAAGTCATGTACTTTCCTACTCCACTTTATAGACTTCAGGTCTGGGGGTAGGGAGCTCTAGTGCTCCTCTGCAAGGTCACATTGGGGGAACTCCTGCTCCTTTTAACACTTTCCCTTATGGAGGAGGTCATATACCTCCTTTGTCCCCTTCACTTGGTGGCTCGCATCAGTAATTCGTTGGGCAACCTACACACCATAGTTTATTTGGAGCGGGGAGTCAAGGACCACCTTCGCATAGTATGCCAGTAGGTTCAACACCATTTTCTTTGATAGGAGCATTTGGTAACAATGCCTTCTCATCATCCACCTTCCTGATAGGGGGAAATCCCAGTTTTGGACAACCTATTCCTATGCAGGGTACTATTCCTGCACAGGGGGAAAACCTAGGAACTTCTTCCACATCAGGGCCTTGGAATTCTTGGCAGGGATCCGTTCCCTCGTTTGGAATGTCGATCTCGGGTAATTCTCTCCACAATCAATGGAACTCCAGACAAGCTACTATGCCTATCCCCATGGGACTGACATGGGGAAACCCTTCCCAAAGTCCTTCGAATGTAATGCATGCCCAACCATCTATGTCCTATTTTTGAAATCAGCCGATGATGTCTCCACATACGCAAAATCCATATGCTAGTCAGGGCCATGGTTTCTACCAGAATCCGGGCCAGCAGCCGAACTTTTGCTGGCAACCTGGTGCCAGTCAAACTCCAGGCCCCTTTTTCCCAGGTTATCACAAACAACCCAAACTACCTTTCTTGGAAACCTTGCATTTTACAGAATTGACAAGGTTGTTGAATGAACCTATTTGTAAAGATCCGCGTTGGCCTCCTATGATGATGAAGTTTCCTTCAGATATCCCAAAGTTCGAAGCCAAGCCTAACGAAGATCCAGGAGATCATGTGACTACCTTCCATCTTTGGTGCTCATCTAACTCATTGAAAGACGACTCCATACAGTTGCGATTGTTTCAACGTACTCTCATTGGGAGTGCCACGAAATGGTACATTGAGATCAATTGCTCAAGATACTCTTCCTTCGACGAACTAGCGATGGCTTTCCTAAACCATTTCCAGTTACCTATGAGATACGATGCTGGAACAAAGCTAGTTGCCAATTTCGAACAGACAACATCGAACCATATCTCTGATCACATCTGAGAATGGAGACGTCAGAAGAGTTTAATTAAGGTGTCAGTCCCACCAACATTCCTTCTTGAGTGGTTCCTTAAGTCTTTGGTCCCGCAGTTATCCAAAGGCATCACAATGTCGGGAGTATTCTCCGAAGAAGACACCATCATGAGAGCTCAACAATTTGAGCTCATCTATTCTCAGTTAGGTTTATTATACAATATCTTACCAGATGCGCCACACTCAATACTTGATAAAACTAGACAGAGAGTTGGACCACATGTCGATGGTATTGTTGGTTTAGCACAAACAAAGCCTGCTGAGCAATTGACGAAGCAGTTGCAACAATTATCTATACAAAACACAACAGCCAACCAAACTACTACTTTAGATGCTCCCCCTGCCAAAACATTAGAGGTACACACAGTGCAATCGACTAACCCAAAGGCCACCCAACAGCCTGAAGGAAAGAAAAAACAATGAAAGAAGGGTAAGGGGGATAAAAAACCTACCGATAATGCTGGCGGGGACAACACTGAGAAACGAAAGGTGAGGTATCCATGCAACTTGTGCGTGGAAGACCACCAGACCCATCTATGTTCTCGGCTTGCAGAAGCCCAAAAGTTTGTGACACAGAAACAACCTACTGTGTTGACCAATCCATTTCAACATGGGCAAAATCTAACCCAAGTCTCTACAAGAACGGAAGGGGGCAACCAAGAACCCTCTTCACCTGCGAATAACCTCGCATCCGTGAACGTATATATGGTGAGGGGTGATGCTTTTATATCAACTAGAGCACATGACTATAGTAAAATAAGCACGTTTGAGAAGGGTAAAGAAGCTGAACTCCTATCTCTTCCTCTACAGATTGAGAAGACATTGGGTGAACCAATGACACGCATTCCAAAAGGCGCATTCAAAAATGCTTCTCATAACCCAAACGCAAGGGCCGCCCAGAACTACTCTGTGGTGGAAGATTTATCACAAACCCCTTATGCGATGTCCGCTTTGGAGGTCCTCCAAAGCTGCCCTTCCCAGAGGAAAGCCTTGTTAACCTCTTTAGGATCTATCAAGACTTGTAATCCGGGTACAATCATGTTGGATACAACTGACTTAAAACCTCGTCTGCCTTACCACATAACATTTCAGATAGTAGTGGCTTATCCCACAAAAAAATTTACTTGGAATATTTTCCGCACAGTGGTTGACGAGGGCGCCTCGACATGCGTTATGTCGTTGGCATGTTGGAAGGTCATTGGCCAGCCCGTTTTGTCTCCGTAACCTACTCTCCTCACCTCTTTCGATGGTCATTCATTCCGACCACATGATATCATTCCTTCTTTCCCCGTGCAGTTAGGAGGGAAGACCGTGTGTGTCGAAGTAGAGGTAGTCGATTCTCCCCTCAATTATAACCTCTTGCTAGGAAGGAGTTGGACTTATGCCATGCAAGAAGTGGTTGCTACAGTTTTCTGGGTCTTCTTATTTCCCCACGAGGGTGGGATAGTGACCATCGATCAATTGTCTTTCTCCAGACCTGACCCTGCATTGGGGGAATCCACGGTCCCGATGATTGATAATCCTCAGCCAGGTGTCGTCAATGTAGGGGTTGGTTTGTGCCCATATTTGAAGGGTATGTTTGATTACCTACCCCCTCAAGGCGATATCAAGTTTATATCCAATCACCATAAGGTTGAGATTTTTCAAGTTTCGTCGTTCCACACGACTTACTTCGATGATCCGTGGATACTTCCTTCCCCTTCGACCACGATCGATGGGACAAGGCACTTAGGCATGTCCATGCCCTTGTCCATAGCTGAAGTAGCATACTCTTTAGTCCAACAAGCTTCAACTAGCACTGATCCAACTTCTGCACAAGAGTTCGATCCACTTCTAGAGCCTATTTGGGCTCAGGGTTCTCTCACTAGCACCTATTCGTTAGACTTGGTATTTCCCTCTGACGAAGAAATAATTGAAGCAATGACTAGTCCAAACAAACCCTAGGAATATCTTCATTACAGATCATACTTCCTCCCAGAGTTAAGCCGAATCGAAGAAGGAGAATTCACTGTGACTATGAAGGGAGATCGGTCTTGTCCTATTAATCTCTTAGCTACTCACGAAGTTTATGCTGAGGGTAATAAGGAAACCATCGCTGAAACCATACCGATCAATATCTCCCAAAACCCTGGCATCATGGAGAATGTCTTCGTCAGAGCTGACTACTCCCCCGGAGAGATTCAAATCTACACAGATCTTTTTAAATATTTCCACGACGTTTTTGCCTAGTCTTATGAGGAAATGCCAGGCATCGATCCAAAAATAGTTGAACATGAAATCACAACGTATACAGATGCCAAGCCTGTCCGGCAGAAACTTCGTCCAGTTAACCCCAAGAAATTAGCTGCCATTAAGGTTGAAGTTGAGAAATTGCTAAAAGCCAGGTTTATCTATCCTATCCATTTGACCCAATGGGTGTCAAACCCCATGTCGGTCAATAAAAAACAAGGCACGATTCGTGTATGTACCAACTTCTGTGATTTGAGCAAGGCTTGTCCCAAAGATAATTTTCCCACACCTTTCATTGACCAGATCATTGATGAATGTGTGGGTTGCAAAGCCTTTTCTTTCATGGATGGTTTTTCGGGATATAATCAAATACAAATCAAACCCAAAGACCAACACAAAACGACATTCATCTGTCCATGGAGTACATTCACGTATCGTAAGATGCCTTTTGGTCTCAAAAATGCTGGAGCCACCTTTAAGCGGGCCATGTCTTTTGCTTTCCATGACCTCAAGCATATAGTCGAGGCCTATTTAGATGATTTAGCATTGTGATCTCGCAAGAGAACGAATCACCCCACACACCTCCGACTAATCTTCGAACGTTGTCGCTACTTTCGGATTCGCTTGAATCCAAACAAGTGCAACTTCCGCGTAACGTCAAGACGATTGTTAGGTTTCATAGTGTCAATAACATGGATCATGGTCAATCCTCTCAAGGCAGAGGCAATAATTCAGTTGCCCCCCCAACGCACAATCCTTCAACTTCAGAGTCTACATGGCAAGACGAATTTTCTAAGACGCTTTATCGCTAACTACGCTGAGATCACCAAGGGCTTCATGCACTTACTTAAAAAAGACATTCCTTTTTATTGGGACAATGCCGCTCAACACTCTTTCACCTCATTGAAACATGCACTCACAACTATGCCTCTACTCCAGCCACCTAACTATAACAAAGATTTCTTATTATATTTGGTTGCAGTAGAGTCAACCATTGGCATGGTATTAGTTCTAGAAGATGATTTTTTCGTCGAATATGTCATCTTTTACCTGAGATGAGGCCTTGTAGGACCAGAATTCAATTATTCTCATATCGAAAAACTTGCGTTGGCAACAGTCCATGTTGTTCAACGGTTCTGTCATTATGTTCTGTTTCGCAAGACCACCGTCATTGCTATCGTGAATCCATTTCAGTACATGTTGACACGACTGGTAATAGGCAGAAAAATCAATAGATGGATAGTCATCCTCCAAGAGTTTGACTTGGATTTCGTTTCAGCGAAGTCCAAAAGTCACTAGTCTTCGCAGAACTTATTTCGGAACTTCCGGTTGAGTCAGGTGATCTTGTGCCCGAAGAGTCGCCTATTAGAGGAGATATTTTTTTTATCACCTCTTCAGATCCCTGGTACAGAGATATACTTATCTATCTCCAGACATTGAAATGCCCCACTACTGCTTCTCATGATGAGCGTTGACACATACGTCATCAGGCTAAGAATTATCTCATACTTGATGATACATTGTATCGGAGAGGTGTAGACTACATCCTACGCCGATGTCTCACTCACGAAGAAGCGGTTATCGTGCTTAACGATTTCCATACCAGAGCTTGTGGCGGTCACTTTTCTGGGTTGGAAACAACCCAAAAGATTCTACGAGCAGGTTACTTCTGGCTAACACTTGTCAAAGATTGTATCGAATCGATCAAGAAGTTCCATCTGTGCCAAATCTTCTCTCAGAAGATGAGGGCACATCCCGCTCCCATGTTTCCTGCCATCACAGTTGGTCCGTTCACCAAATGGGGGATTGATTACACTACATGCAACCCTCCTTCAGCAAGGGGGCACCACTATATCATCGTAGCTATCGACTACTTCAATAAGTGGGTTGATTATATGCCAACATTTAAAGATGATGGAGAGACTGCAACTCTCTTTTTATTCAACCAGATAATAGCAAGGTTCGACGTCGCAAGGGAGATTGTCACTAACCATGGAAATCACTTTCAAAACTAGATGATGACCGAGTTAGCATCAAATCTTGGGTTACAGCAGGAACATCCGTCACCTTATTACCCCCAAGCAAATGGTAAGGTGGAAGCTGTGAACAAAACTCTTAAGACCATTCTACAATGAACGATCAACTCAGCCAAGTCAAATTGGCATTTGATGTTATACTCGGCATTATGGGCTTACCTAACATCTGTTAAGACTACAGCTAGTTTCTCACCTTTTCAACTCATTTACGGGATGGAGGCAGTCTTGCCCATCGAATGTCAGATCCTGTCTCTAAAATTGGCAGTACAATTACTGCCAGACACTTCTCCACTTGAAGAACAGTTAGTATACCTTGAGTAGCTCAATGAGCAGCATCGTGATGCGGCCCTGGCCAACAAGGCTCACAAACATAAGGTCAAGTGTCAGTGTGATAGGTCCGTTCGTTCTCAGATTTTCTTTGAAGGAGACCTTGTCCTGGTTTATGACCAATATAAGGACACCCTGGGCGCAGGAAAATTCAAACCCATGTGGTTCGGACCTTTCATCATAAAAGAGGTTTTAAAAAAGGGTGCTTATCATCTAGTTTATTTTGAAGGGAATGCTTTGGCAAATCCTAGAAATGGGATCTACCTCAAGAAGTATTACTCATAGGCAGGTCACTGTGGGTAACTTTTTGTAACATGTGTATAGTCTTTATGCTATTAATTTTTAGTTTCTTTTAGTTTTATGGACGTGTCGTTGATGTTATCTTTCGTCACTGTGGTAGATGTCAAGTGATTCTGAGGTGTTCATTGGGTATGCAGATGGTTCTAGTCGGCACACTTGGAGGCTTGCCTTTGCATCTTGGGTAATCTTTACACCTCAAGGCCAGTTATTATCTTCCAGAGGTATATGCTTAGGTGACACCACAAATAATGTCACCGAGTATAGTGCAATTATTGAGTTGCTTCGTGACACTTTGTCATTAAGTATCTCTCATCTCCGGGTCTATCTCGACACTCAACTAGTTGTGTCTTAGTTAAACAGAGTATACCGGGTTCATGATCCAACTTTACACCGATGAATCCTTAGGGTACGTCTCTTAGAATGAAAATTTGATTATATTATATATTTTCATGTTCCTAGGAGATTAAACCAAGTTACAGATACTCTAGCTAATCAAATTTTAGATTGGCATCTTGCACACATATGAAAGCACATTCACATAAACATTTAAATAAATTTTTTGCACACATTATCCATAAGACACAAAATACAAAAAACCATATATAATATCATAAAGTAATCATAGTACACCGATGGATGAAAGCGCCTCAAAAATAGGACCAATAATGATTCACAGGGCTTATGCCCTCAACAAATATATACAAGTAGTGCTCGTGGCATGTCAAAATGTCTAGCTAAATTTAGGGCCTATGGGCCCTGTTATACTGGTCCACAACGTTGGCTAAATGCCGAAACAACCAAACCCATGTCCGCGGTGCCCCCACTACATGAGGCTGCATAGATGGTGGAAGGTCCTCAATCTCTGCCATTGGGACCATGCGAGTGAGCGTAGTAAAGTTACACTCGACTCGTCTTAATACCCTCTCAGCCTTACTGGCTAGATAATCTCCTGCTACTGCAGGTCCCCCTACGGTGGTAGGTGCGGCCCCTGGTTGAGGACGACGCGTGTTTCTCGCATAGTCAGTGGGTCGCACTGGTCCCACATCTACACACAATGAACAAATATCCGTCAAATACTCTGGTATAACAAAAAAAAATGATATATATAACTAAAACAACATAAAAGTTACATATGTTTAAAACAAAAAAAAACTACAAAGGTGGAGACTTACCCATCTCCCCTCGCTCCTCACCAGGAGGTACTGGTATCTCAAGGTCTCTCGAGAAATCAATCCCGGCATAGAGGTAATCCTCTATAATCGGGATCTATCATGACAGCCACACAAAGAAGTCATCATCAAAGGACTCATTGGTCCTTCCGCCACCCTGTCGTGGCAGTAATACTACCCATATACACATAGTAGGAAGAGAGGATTGATGTCCTCGTACCACTACTCGCAGACTAAAACTCAAAACTCTCTCAAAAAAGAACGAACACAGAATGGTCCCGAACCTGAAGTTCCTATGTGTCCGCAAACGACAATCTATCAACTGTCTTTTCATACACTCAAGAAATGTGGTACTCCAATAAAAAACTTGTGCATTTAAGCACTGGACTCCACAGTTTATCTATGCACGGGACACCTGATGTAGAGCTGCAGAACTAGTAATTCACCCAATAAGCAATACTATCACCTGTAGAGATAAGTTAGTGATCTTTCTTATGGGCACCTGCGTGCTCGAGCGGTCTGTATCATCTGCACAAAATAGACCTATAAATTCTGCTATGTTATGCTGCCCCGAAGGAAAAGTCCAGAAATTGACTGGTTCTCCTCTCTTGTAGAGGCCAATCAAAAAGTAAATGTCCTTGACCATGGGCACCAGTGACTACCCCTCTAACATGAATGCCTCTGCATCTGGATGCCAGTAGTCAACCAAGGAATTCAGTAGCCTAGGTTGTGCCCGCATGAAATGACATAAGAAAAACTTGAGTAACCCACATTGCATCAAAGTAGCCACAACATTGGGGTCTTCGCCGACCAACTCATTCACCTCTTCATGCTCTCTTTCTCTTCAATGGACATACATCCTGCAAAACACCAAAGTTCAGGAGGGTTAACCCTTGCTTTTTATGTCCTTTTCATTCCATAAGGGGGTCCACGCGGGTTGTACTGGTGACAGTCGCGTGTACACACGTGCAAATTTTACTCTGCCTAAATGTGCACGTGGCCTGCCCAGAGACAACCCGTGTGGACCTAGGGCTGACCTTTTAAAGGTCGACACCCCCCTAAAAAATGAAACCCAATTCAAAAATAAAGACTTAAAATGCAAGATAAAGGATTTTGTACTTACTTGGTCCAGACAGAAGTTCGTTTCATCCACTGTAGCTCCTGAAATCACCTCTTTTGACAAAGGCAGTCTTTTGGCTTCAGAGTCAATTTCCAAATCAACAATGGTGATAATGAGCTGCCAACTTCTATTTATAGACTTTTTGGCCTCTTGTTGTCATTTTTTTGGCCTCCCTTATCATTTTCTTTATACCAAAAACCATTTAGAGTGATTCAGGAGTTGCATAGGAGGGATATGATCATGTATTGGGACATTTTTTTGGAGTTTTGAGTAATTTTCGATGGTCCGTGAATTTTTTTTTCCGAGGATCAACTTGAGCATATAGATTAGGTTTCTACCCTGACTTTTGTATCTCATTGTCTTTTTCCTTCACCATAGGATCGATCCCATCAAGTTGTGAAATGGAACCATCATAGCTGCTTTAGAAGTGTCGCGATTTGGTGGTAGAGCTTACCAGAACATGGATGCCCTAGGTAGATCCTGGTTGCATTATGGTATCCATGCTGTCTCTCAAACACTGTAGGCTCGGGAGTCCTTGTAGTTTTTCCTGAATACGAGTTTGAGCCTCATTTGCATGATTCTTCTTCGCTCTTGACCTCACCCTCAAGACTCCCAAAAAATAACGGGTCTTCTTTTAAGCCCTTTTCAGACCCTATAAACATGAAAATATTGCCAAGCAATCTTGTGGCCTTTCACGCTCGTTAAACTGAAATTTGAAGTCACGTCTATCCGGTGGTAGTTTACCCCTTTTTCAGTCCGGATGATCAATTGTACGAACAAAGGTATACTCTATGGAACTTCAGTTCTCTAGAAGAGTACTCTCAGGCATAATTTTATCCCTTTTTCGGGCCTGAGGGACTAAACTTACAAAGAAGGAACCCCCACAGAGTCCATAGTTAAGCTCTTTTCAGACTCCCTAAAATTGAAAAGATCGTCGAGTGACCTTATTCTTTCACACTCATTAAACTGGTCCAGAAGAACATTCCTGACAGAGTCCATAGTTAAGTTTTTTTCAGACTCCTTAAAAATGAAAAAATGGCTGAGTGATCTTGTCCTTATCACACTCATTAAAATGGTTTTGAATAGACTTCTTGTCGGTGTTAGTTTACCCCTTTTTCGAACCGGCTAGACTATCTTCGAAAAAGGTACCCCGATGGAGTCTCCTTTTATGATTTTTCAGACTCTCTAAATATGAAAAACCATCGAGATTACCTTCTCTGGGCTCATTAAACTTACATCGAAGGATGTTACCATTGTGTGTTTTGTTAACCGCATTTGCATACCTTATACGCCAACCTTGTAGCACTTTGCTTTTGCATCTTAACACCGTTGGCCCCCAGAGGATTTTTCCCGAGTATCATTATTTTGAACATCAGTATTGTCCTTGTTCCTTGAGCTTGTATGTTTGTCACACTCGTTCCTCCATTGTAACGTAACATTCCTTTATTCTTTTTTCCAAAATTATTGAAAAAGACAAAAAAAAATCAAAGATACCCCAAAAAGAGGAAGGGAAAAGTATTTTCTTTATTGACAGCTTAATGAGTTGCCCTTGGATAAAGCACATATGTCCATTTGTTCATCAAGCTTTGGGATGTAGTACGACCTTAGGAAGCTGTTCTCACTACATAGAGTTGTGTCCTCCTCTGTTTTGTTATTCTTCCAAACATATGGAGAGTTTGCGTTGCCTCCTGCTTCGTAAACTTATGATTAATTCCATGTTGCCTAAGTCTCATCATTTTTCGTGTTGTTGTCCAAGGGAATTTTCTACCAAGCCTGAGTCGGCCCCTTTGCAATTTGTCTCTTGCCCTCATACCCGACCATGCTGAATGTCCAATCAAGTCCTTGTTCGAAATCAATGAAGCTTTCAGTCTGATCATCAAGATTATCTAGTCCATGACCGATGAGCCATCGAAGACCTCTGGGTAGTGAAGTCGTACACTCATATTACACTCCTACCTTGAGTTTTGAAGATTTTGAAGTTGTTTCTCGAGCTCTAAAGATCTCATCTCCAACCATCAGGCCGTATCAGCTTCTAGAAGATGGATACTCTATATGTATATCTTTTTGATTTCGAGATGTAGCTCCGTTGTGTATTGTTCCCAGCTACACTTTATATAGTTATTTGACATGGATCTACAATGTATTTGATTGGTAGTCATGATTCTATTTTATCCCGAGCATGGGTATTCCCGCCTCAGTGATACATTTGTTATTTTGCAGACGACGCCTCTCGGTTCCTGGTCCCTGGGCTCACTTGTTCGGCACATCAGTAAAGATTGGTAATGTATTTCGGCCATCAGATGCTCTTCTGACCTCACACATTAGGGGGAAACTGTTATAGCCCTAATTTGCACCATACATGCTTGCCTGGAATCAGTCCATCTTAGATCCCTTCTTTGCCAAAGCACTGTTGAAAAAATCTGTAAAAAACCTCTTTTATAAGGGCCCACGTGCCCTACTCCATTATTGAAGGCGTGTACATCCTATCTGATCTAAAACAACCCACGTGGACTGAAAAAAGCACGAAAAAAGGAAATTTTCTGACGAAACACACAACTTTGGGTGAGTTAACTGAAACTCTCGGCCATGCATGGCCGAGGGTTCGTCTAAATACCTAGCTTCTTTTGGCCTATAAAAGAAGGGCTAGGTGTCCCATTTGGAGGAGGAGAAATAGAGTAAAGAAACTATGCCCAATTGTATATTCCCATTGTCCCAACCCTTTAGCCATCCTTGTACAAGAAGAGATACAAAGAAAATAAGTTAGAGGACATTTGAAGAGGAGCCTAGGATTAGGATTCGTGGAGCAGTGGCTGGTCTCGACATTGTAAGTTGATTCATTAAAGTTAATAATAAAGAAATTTTTTTCCCATCCCACTATATGAGTTCTTCATAGTTCAGTAAAGATATGTTTGAATTTCTAACCCATTAGTCTATAGGTAAAATGCATGTGTAGTTTGTTGCTTGTTTTGTATGCAGGTCAATCTTGAGAGGATAGCTACCAACAAGCGATCAAGTATGAAGGGGGATCGACATCGAACATCCAGAACAAGGTATGTTGGTCTAACCATGTATTTTCTGAAAATGAATGGGGTTTAATTCTGGGGATGAAGGTAGAAAGTAGATTTCTTTTGGTCATATCTGCATGCATAACATAACCCTATTTGCTAGTCCGTAAGGGGATTTCCCTCACAACAGTTAGGAAATCCGAAGGTCATGATATGTTCCTGATTTAATTCAATAAGATTTAATTCAACAAGGCTTAGAATCTCTTTGCTTCTATCCTATTGATCCAAAATTGGATGTTGGGACCTGAAATGGGTCCAGGAAGGCCTAAAAATCAAAGTTCTCTGAATGGCTTCAAAATGGATGTGTGCGTATTCCTCATCGATACAAACCCAAATCAACTTGAACGGGCTCAAACGGACGTCGTATGCTCAAGATATCATGGTCTGTTCATTTCACCAAACAATCAAAATTTGATGACTGTACAGTTCGTACACTGCCACATGGAAGCTCACTGTACAGATCGTACGACCGTACAACTTACGTGGTAGGGCATAGTTGACGCTGACATGGACAGGTACATGTGGACCAATTAGGGAGTGACACGTGTCATGTTAAGCCCTAATATTGGCTCATTACCCCTTAATTAGGGCATATTATATTAGTAATGTTATTTTATTTATGTCAGCTTTAGGCCATTAGTTGTAATTATACCTCCTAGTCTC
>JZKD02S2413069.1:689938-704851 GCA_000966675.3 Picea glauca
AAAAACATCGTTTAGGGCCTCAAAATGGCCTCGGAAGTTAAAAACTGCTAAAAATAGTAAATTACCAAAATTGCCAAAAACATGTTTTGGGCCAGTTGGAGAAGGTGGGTGGCCATCGATTTCCACTTGGATCACTAGGGGCTAGAAATCCAGAGGGGCCAACACACAACAATTTAGTTCTTGACCATATGGTGGGTGCCCATATGCCCAGTAGTGTGAAGAAAGGGGGCTGCTCCCTCAATATTTTCCCAGAAGTGGATTTTATACTTTATAATATGATTTTCAGTGGAAGACACGTGGCTGGAAGATGTCAAATCGAGCACTGACATGTGGCAGTACTGTTGGTGTATGGTACGGTGCCACGTGGCCTAGACATGGGATGCCACGTGGCACCCATTTATTGGCTCGTTAGGTTTTGGAAAAATGTTTGGGAGTTCACTGGATTTGAACTCACGACCTCTGGTCTGGGAAAACAACTTGCCAGGGCCAGGCTAGCCAGCCTGCCCTCGTATTAGGTATTAACTACTATGGGCGCCACTTATAATTAAAGTTGAGTGCTTGTTATATGGGAGGAATAAAGGGGCTGGCACCTAGCCCCAACCCGACGCACTTTCCATGTTTCCATTGTAACATGACCACAAGACTACACTTAAAAATGTAGGTGCGAAATGCTATGAGTCTAGCCCTGGCGCGTTGTAATATGATCGATGTGCATATGACCTGGAATTAAAATGGATAGCGCAGTTTTATAGCATTAGATCCCGGTTAGTGAGGCTAGACTACCAACCAAGGGAGTGACCTGGGGATGGAATACATGGGATAAAACCACATGGAGCATGCAGAGCTTGGAGGAGATGACCATATGGCCATTTCTGCGACCAGGGGCCAGTTATCCAGAGGGGCCAGTGCACAATAGTTTAGCGCCTGGCCACATGGTGGGCACCCATATGCCCAAAATCACAGATAATGGAGGATGCACCCTCGATATTTTCCTAGAAGTGGATTTTTTACTTTATAATATGATTTTCAGTGATTTTCTCAGCAGTTTTTGGAGATTTTGGCCAATATTGGGGGATATTGGGCCCTTTTTGAGGCCAGATCTTGGGGAGAAGTTGGGAGGTTGTTACCAACTTCAGGCATATAAAAACCAGAGGTTCTTAGAGCCATGGGAGGAGGTTGAGAATATGTTTATGCTGAAGAACTATTGAGCCAAATCCATTTTTATGGAGGGAAGCCATTGAGGAGAGAACCTTTACGGGCCATTTATGGGAGCTCCATTCCTCCGATTTCAATGCCGTCAGTGTTGTTGGGTTCTAGATATCTGGTAGAACAAGACCAAATCAGTTTTTAATCCTTTTGGCACTAATTTGATGTAATTTTAAAGCTTTTAACAGAAATAAGAAAGCCTCACCCACTGAGACAAAGGCCTAGAGACGTAGGCGAGATTGCCGAACTCCGTTATCAACTTCTCTTATTATGGTTTGTTGTTCTTCATGCTTATGTTAAGATCTGTATATTTCTTAATGGATTCTATGTTTCATTAATAATTATTCCTCTTTCATTCATTTCCTAAATGGAAATTTAACTCATGCAAAATAACTCAACCATTGTCGTTTAAAAGATCTTTTGGGATCAAGTGGTATCATAGCTAGTTGACATTTGTATTTTGAGTTTGCATGATTACCAGGGAAAAGATGAATCATGGTGAAGGCGAGCTTATTGAAGAGAATGCATTGATTGGATTAAGAAAGAGAACTTCTCAAAGTGAGAAGATGGCATCGAAAGATGGACTTTCTCAAGATGAGAAAGAGTTTCGAAAAACTTTCTTCGCCATGTCAGAGATGATGAGGGTTCTGTATGAGGATTACTTGGAACGGAAGAGACCGGTTTTAGGTGAATCTTCAAAGGTCAAAAGTGAAGAAGAAGAGGATCCTCCTCAAATTCCTCCTTCACCTCCTTCTTCTCCTTCTTCTTCAAGTTCAGGTTCTAAATCCACTGCAACAAAACATGTCCATAAACATAAAAAAGAAATGCCTTTACTAAAACTTGATGTTAAATTTGAATTACCCATGTATGATGGTGAAGTCAATGCAGAGAGACTTGGTAATTGGGTCACACAGATGGAGGTTTATGGCAGTGTGCAACAAATCAAGGATGAGGCCACTCAAATCAAGTTGGCATTGCTTAGACTTGCAAGCACAACACTCATTTTGTGGCAAAGCAAGTTGGAAAATGGCACACAACAAGCGGGAAATGTATTTACATCATGGAAAAGTTTTATTTCTGCATTTAGAAAGCAATTCTATCCTTGGGTTTATAAAGAGAAAGATTTAATTAAATGGAAAGCTCTTAAACTAAGAAAAGGACAAATAGTGAAAGAATACACAGATGGAGTTCGTAAAATGGCATTGATGTTAGATATTCCTTTACATACCCAAGAAACTCTTATGAAGTATATAATAGGTTTACCTGCACATATACGTGACACTGTATTTATGTTTGGACCTACTAATCTTGATGAGGTTTCTGTTCAAGATACATACATTGAGGTAGGGAAAATAGGTGTTGGAGTAGGATGGGAATCGTCTTCAAGGAAAGAGGAAAAAAGGAAGTGGCATGGAAAGAAGGAAAATTCAGTGACAAGAAAGGAAGAGAAGCCCTCTTGCAAGTATTGTAAGAAAGAAGGGCATGATGAGGATCGTTGTTGGAAATTGCATCCTGAGAAGAGACCAAAGTGGTTCAAAGAAAGGAAAGGGAGGCAAACAATTGTAGCAGAAACACAACCAACAGACTTGGGATCAGATTTAGGTGATGAATCAAAAGTCTCATTGGTTGGTTTGTCAGGTAAACTTGGTCATGGATATGATTATAGAAGTAAATTGTTTCACTTAAGGGTCATTATTAGGCATACTAAGGTTGACACATTGATAGATAGTGGATCTCAATCTAACTTGATTTCATAGGAATTGGTTAAACAATTGGGATTAAACACTCAGATACATCATAAGCCTTACACACTTAAATGGACAAGCAACAATCATCAATTGCACATAACAAAGCAATGCACATTAGAGTTTGCAATTTCATCTAAGTTTGTGGATGAGGTAACATGTGATGTGGCGCCACTCAATGAATGTGGTAAGGTCTTAGGAAGTTGTTATTTTTATGATCGCAAAGCAATATTCTACAGGGAAAAGCATTAATATCACTTAATCAAAGAAGGTCAAGAATATGTGGTTCATGGTCATCATCTAAAGGAAAATAAATCTCTTCAAACAATGGAACCATTAAGAAAGGCAGATCATGCAAGAAACACACCTATAATTGTTTCAAATCAAGTAATTGATCTTAAGAAAGAGCATGAGATGATTGTAGAATGGAAGATCAATCACACTTTGCTTCAAGATAAGCTAATGTCGTGCAAGTATTACAAATATATTAGCTCATTTGCAGCCATATTTTTTATGCTATCATTAGTAGTGTTTTCAACATGGATGATAGTGGCTTCAGTAAGATGTGATGGAGTACAATTGGCTAACAATATGCTGTCAGTTATCATGGTTGTTTTACAGTTGATCTTGATGAGACAGGTGCACAGGACATAGTTTAAAGATAGAGAACAAGTCGGGTGTCCTGTCTCGCACTTGATGACAGGTCAATAACCTTTTGGAGGACCAAAAGATCTTTAGTGGGCAGGTGTGATCCAAAATTCGATCTCTAGACCTAAAATGGGTCCAGGAAGACCTAAAAATAAAAGTTCTCAGAATGTCTTCAAAGCAGACGTGTGCATAGGCCTCGTTGATACGAACCCAATGCAACTTGAAAGGGATCAAACGAACATCGTATGCTCAAGATATTGCGGTCTGTTCATTTCGCCAAACAGACAAAATTTGATGACTATATAGTCTGTATAGTGCCACATGGCAGCTGACTATACAGGACCTACGGTCATACAACTGATGTGACAGGGTACCTTTGGCGCTGATGTGGATAGGTATAGGTGGAACAATCAAGGAGTGACACATGTCACCACTGCAAGGGTGACATGTGGCACGTCCATATGGCTGACATGGCAAGTTCGTATGACACATGGCATGCCCGTACGACTTACGTGGAAGGTAGAGTATATGTTGATGTGGAAGACATGTGGTTGGAAGATGTCAAATTGAGCGCTTACATGTGGTAGTATTGTTGGTGTATGGTACGATGCCACATGGCCTAGACATGGGCTGCCACGTGGCACCCATTTATTGGCTCATTAGGTTTTGGAAAAATGTTTGGGAGTATTAGGTATTAAATACTATGGGTGCCACTTATATTTAAAGTTGAGTGATTTTTATATGGGAGGAATAAAGGGGCTAAGGCCTAGCCCCAACCCGACACACTTTCCATGTGTCCATTGTAACATGACCACAAGCCTACACTTAAAAATACAGGTGCAAAATGCTATGATTCTAGCCCTGGCATGTTGTAATACGACCGATGTGCATATGACCCAGACTTAAAATGGATAGCATAGTTTTATAGTGTTAGATCCCAGTCGGTCAGGCTAGAATGCCAACCAAGGGTGTGACCTGGGGATGGAATACATGGGATAAAACCAGATGGAGCACACAAAGCTTGGAGGATAGGGCCATGTGGCCATTTCTACGACCAGGGGCTAGAAATCCAGAGGGGCCAACGCACAACAGTTTAGCGCCTGGCCACATGGTGGGAACCCATATGCCCAGAAGCACGGAGAAAGGGGGATGCACCCTCAATATTTTCCTAGAAGTAGATTTTATACTCTATAATATGATTTTCAGTGATTTTCTCAGCAGGTTTTGGAGATTTTGGCCAATATTGGGGGATATTGGGCCCTTTTTGAGGCCAGATCTTGGGGAGAAGTTGGGAGGTTGTTACCAACTTCAGGCCTATAAAAACCAGAGGTTCTTGGATCCATGGGAGGAGGTTTAGAATATGTTTATGATGAAGAATTATTGAGCCAAATCCATTTTTATGGAGGGATCCATTGAGGAGAGAACCTTTGCGGGCCATTTCTGGGAGCTCCGTTCATCCGATTTCAGTTCCGTCAGTTTTTTTGGGTTCTAGAGATTTGGTAGAACAAGATCATATTATTTTGTAGTCCTTTTGGGATTTCTGTTATGTACTTTTGAATATTTGAACAAAAATAAGAAAACCTCACCCATTGAGACAAAGGCCCGAAGACGTAGGCGAGATTGCCAAACTCCATTATCAACTTCTCTTGTTATGGTTTGTTTTTCTTCATGCTTATGTTCAAATATGTATATTGCTTAATGGATTCTGTGCTTCATTAATAAGTCTTCCTCTTTCATTCATTTTCTAAATGGAAATTTAACTCATTCACAATAAATCAACCATTGTCGTTTCAAATATCTTTTCGGGTCACCTGTATTTCTGAAAGAAACTTGCATTACAAACCTAGCCCAAGGAGGCTCTCGGGGTGTTCCCCCCTTTTCAAAAATGACTTGAGTTTGGGTACATATAGAAAACTAGACAAGATGCCACCTCAATTGGGTCGAAACCTGATTCAAAACAACTAATTAATGCACCTAATGAGTCATTGCCCAGTTTTTAGGGAAGTAAGAAATAATCTCCCCTATTTTAGCTAACAAGTAGGATTCTTTGTCTCCTTGATTAATTACAATATCCCTCAACAATGAGGAGTATATATAGACTCCATTAACCATGAAAAAACTCATGAGACAATTTTTACCTAGAATATTTGACCTTTTTTTACTGGTACATGTCCATAAAACCTTCTACACAAAAATGTAGCGTGCCTAACAGAAACATAGCGTACTTTGACAGAAGCATAGCGTGCACTTGGAGAAGATTTTGAGATAGCTTTTATGCATATTTTTTCAGATCTGAAGTTTGGATAAGGTAGCCCTGGATGTCCTCTAACCAAATAAACCTTGAAACTTGGAAAATACCATTTGTAAGACACTCAAAACTTAATTTTCCCAAGGTTACTCCAAAAGCGTAGCGTGGGTTGAAAAATAGTGGCAAAAACATGAAATTTGGGGTGTTTTCTGAGTTTTCCTAAAAAATTAGGAACTGTCATGAAACACCAAAGACATATATGGGATGTACACATCAAAAGTACATCCACTCAAGGATTAAATCCATTGGAGCCTCTGATAAAAAGCGTAGTGTGAGCTCACTGCACTTCTGTGCATCATGAAATTGCCAAAATACCAAAATTTGACCAAATTTATCAAACTTTTTTGAAAAAATAGGGCTCAAAGGTAGAGAAATATCTCTTTAACCATAACATTGTTTGCAAACCTGAGAGAGGTTTTTTTTTTTTGTATGTGATGAAAAAAAACCTCCTTCAGTATTAAAAAATAAGTTATGATTTGTTCATAATCCAAGTTTGAAGTTAGTCACTGAAAAATTGTAGAAGCGCAGCGTGCTCTTAGCAGAAGAAAAACATGGTCTTTGAGAGGGTGTTTGGAGGCCTTCCCAGAGGATTTTTTGTCTTAAAGTGGTATTTGTGGAAATGTTATGATGTTGGATACACAATGGAGTCATCAAGAACTCCAAACACCTTCTCAAAACCCCTGAAAAACTGACTTGAAGTCAAGATGTCCAAAAGTGCAGGATCCCTCCTATAGCAATTGTATTTTGAGAATTTATCTCAAGCCATAACACATGTGCATAAATTGAAGGAGATTTGTGTTCCTTGGTATATTATTGACAATTTTTTTTTTGAAACTTTTGACAAATTTCGATGCTAGGTTTTGAGGTTTTAATGGGAGAGAATCTTGATGAAAATGCCGAAAGTTTTAGAGGTTTACTGTGGTTAAAACGCTTACGCCAAGCAACACAAGGATTTTGAAGCTAACGCAATTGAAATTTTTTTTGCTGAGGGACACAAATTTTGTATATTTCAACGTTTTTTCTAACATAGGATCCATCTAGAAATGGTGCTTTCCTACAAAGAACCAAGAATAGTAGACCACGTGCCTTCATCCATTTGGCGACTTGAAATCAATCCTGTCAAACTCTGAACCTTGTCATTTTACCTGCGCATGTTCTGAAACCAAAACTGCTTATTCTCTGCAACTGAAAAGGTTTTTCACAAGTTCCTCCATTGGGCTATGGAGTCATCATTCCTAGAAACTGAACCATACTAGATTCCACACTGAAAAGCGAACCACTGAACTGAAAACATATTGAAAACCACAGTTGTACTCTAATGCTCAAAGTTGAGCTTATTTATATACAATACCTATTCTAACTAGTTTCACTAATCTTCTCAAGTATAAGAAGATTTCCAAAGTAGGCAAGCAAATATATGACTAACAAATTTAATTATGCTTCCATCCTTGAGCACAAAAAAGATAGGAGCAATTGCAATTTTCAAAAAATATCTTGGAAGAGGGTACTTACAGCTTTGAAAATATGACCTCAAGAAATCAAAGATAAAAAATCTAAAGCACCATTTTTACTCTATATAAACTGCCACTGGATCATAGAAAGGAAAAGATATAAAAATTTTGCAGTCAGCCCATACCTCCTCCTATGGATCAAAATGAAACTGCTTCTTTGCTCCATGCTGGTATTTTCTTTTTCTGGCTTGAGAATGTCATATTGGGGCTTACTAGTCTATTGCTCAACAGTTGGTAAACATGAAGGAGAGATCAACTAATCCAATAACCCCTCCTTATCTTCTTCATCATCTGTCCAAGAATTTTCTTCATCGTTGTCATACACAGGTTGATTGATTTTATGATGCTGTTGATTGCTTTCCGGCTGAACAAAATCTTCTTGCTACTCATTATCTTTAGGAACATTTTCATCATATTCATCAAATATTGAGGGAAAATCGTTGTAAGTTTCCATGCATGCTAGGAAAGAAATATGATCCTCACTGTCTATATACTTATCATATATAGGCTTCTCATAAAAAAATTATGAACCTTGACTTTCGGAAATCTTTGTTCCATGATGATTTAGTAATGATGACGGAATACTAACATCTTGATCAAAATAATAATTTATAACAGTAGTTTGATCATGACAGTAATCACTTGAAACATTTGGTATAATGATAAATGCAGTATAATTACCATTATCAGTATCATTACCAAAATCATCCTCTTCGAAAGCTAGTTGTGTATGGTCTTCAATAAGCCGTTGGCCTTTGTGAAGATCTAGATCAGCAGACATTTCGTCATCCTGTCTTTGATCAACTTGAAAGTCTGGTGGGTTTGCAAGGATATCTTCATTTTTACTGTTGTAAGAAACCTCTTCTTGATTCACTTTAAAGTCTTTTTCGCATAAATATTTCTGATATGTTTGAAGGAGATATTGTTTCTCTACAAATTATTCTTCATGTATTTGACCATAATTTCTATCATGTTCTGATTCTTTACAAATGTGTTTTGTGAACATTATATTGCAACAGTCTTCAAAAAGGAATTCTGATGAATAAACTCTTTTACAATATTTATGAAAACGTGCATGAAATTGTTTCAATGATGAAATGTTGGAAGGAGGTGTTAGCACTCTATGAACTTTTTTGGCTGAGAAAACAAATGATAGAGGCAACCTACAAACCAAATTTAAGGCCAAACACTAGCCTTTTCGACCTTGAGAGGGATGTCTCTAGGACTCATCTATATAAAAGTTATGGCTTTGAATTGTCTGCTAGATTTAACACGTTCATATAGTATTTATGGTTCTATTGGAAAGAGAATGCAAAACCTTGGGCCATGGAGTTAGATTCCAGAAAATGAGAGAAATAAATGACTTGGCAACTAAAACTTGAGAGGATAAAGGATAAGTAGGAAACAATATTTCAGTTTGAAATCATTGTGTGTGGAGAAATAAAATACATAAAGTAACTCAGAGCACTGTTGGAGATGAATTCTGAATTTACTTAGAAGAAAACACATTCATCTAAATGGAGAAGTCTAGAGCACCGCTCGGAAAATTCTAGACTTGTAAAGCGTTCCGATTTAGACAAAAATACATACATGAATATAAAGAACACAAGAAGCATGTACATAAGAGAGGTCACAATAAATCAAACCACTACCATTAGAATCTTTTCATCAAAGTTTCAGGACCTTAGCATTAAACTTCAATTGGTTTCGAAAGTTACGTTCAACAGTCACTGTCTACATTACTTTTCCAACCAACCTTGCTTACATTGAAAAGATGCAATATATAGAAAAAACTATGTTGCTTGGGATCCCGTGCCCCCCAACTATTATCGCTAGAAATTAGGGTCTAATTATTCTCTGCCAGATGATCCTTCAGTTGTCACTTTACTAAGAATATAAACTTGATTGTACCTAATCATACAATAACCGACATCTTTTCCATAACAGTTCGGTCATCAACAAGATTCCATTGTTAAGAAGTTATGTTTCGGTGCTTCTCCTTTGACAGGTCATCTCGATGATCAAGTGCTTTGTCAGACTCCTACCACCAAGTGTAATGGATTTGAGTGTTGTTGCGCGATCATTGGCTAAGGTGTGCATGTGGCGGGTAACTACGGATTATCACCAGTGTTCCCAAGATGACCACGCCAGCCAGGGGACAACACCTTTCTTCAAAAATGTTGTGCGCTCAACCTACACTTGTCCTTCATGATAGGTGGGTTTCCATCATTTGAGCGATGCATGTCCACCACGTGGGTACATGTCAGAGTCCCTACTTCCCGTCATGAAATGGGACATGGGGACAAAAAATCTCACATCGCGTTCCAAAAGAACAAAACAGGGTCGGGTCAATCATGTTTCTCGCCTCATCTGCAGTCTTGATATTCAAAGCGTTTTCCTGAGAGATAAGTTGCACCTTTTCATATTCTTTACTTGTCTTTGCAAAACTGTGTTCCCTTTCAGTTTTGTTTGAGCAATGGCTAGAGCCGCGCAAAATTTTTTCATGGTCGGTCCACATTCCTTGAAGTGCTCTGCAATTCTCTCCTTTGACATTCTTTGTGCTTCACGCAGCTGGATGATCTTGTCTTGCACTTCTCTGAGATGTCTCTTGAGCCAAGTCACATTCCCTTTTTAGCCTTGTGGTGATGATGTCTCGACGATCCTTTTCACTAACTGCTTTCTCAACTTCCTGTTCTTTTGGTACATCTCAGTAATAATGATCTGATATTTCTTTAGTTTTTGTGATGACTCACAAATATCCACGTCTTTTGTTTCTAGTCTTCTCTGGCTGGTGCAGGTTTCTCATCTTGAAGCTTCGACAGGTTCTAGCCGAATAGAGCGCATGAGTAACTCCTCAACGACCGATTTTTCTCATGGCTCTCTAAAGGCTTGGGCCTCCCTAGTCTCTTTTTTCTTCCTTGGCCTACCTCTTTTTTGGGGTATCGATTGTTGGGGGGCCAAGGTTTCCATTGTCTTTCCTTTCTCTATAGCCCTTCCTATTTTTGCCTCCGCGCTATGAGATGTTTCTTTTTCCGTGGGTAGAGGGGGATCTCCTTTGGGGTCCCTAGGGATGCTGGCTGAAAGAAGAAATGATTCCCATCTCTTTCCCACTCCTCTCAATTCCTCGACTATCAAAAATTTTATTAGTGAGATATGGGATAAGTTCTTCTTCGGTTAGCTTTCTTCATCTTGGACACTATCTGCCATTCCTTAGAGGCTTTGGTGCAAGAAGAAAGGTAGGTTCAATTGTCTCCTTCATGTGAAATGCATCAACAATCTAATGTGATGTGGGTCTATTCTGTGAGACCTTATTTCACAGGTGCAATACTTTCTAATCACCCTCGGGAGTTTCTGAAAAGGCTCCTGTAGATATCGACTTGGAACACCTATTTCAACCTTCCCATTGAGTCAGTTTCGTTTGATGAATTCTTCGTATCATAGCACGTCCAAAGACATGACTTTAGACCACCTTTCACTGCGTGGAGGGATCTCCGTTGCGGCTGACATATTTTCCTCCGTCCCCTGGAATGTGATTCCTGCAATAACCGCATGGAACCCGTTAAATCTGAGCGTGGACTATTCTTCCAAGTTCACATTGTATCCTTGGATTTTCTTGCAATAGAGCATGCATCTGGCCTATTTGAAAGATGCTCTGACATTTGGATCTTCATTTACCAATGCCAATTTTTGAGGCTCGGATCCCACAAGTATGCCACTTCGCTCCCCTTTCCTTATGTTTTAGGATGTTTCCATGGTGCAATGCGTGTTTGTTCTACACACGCGGTGGTGAAGATGCCTCCCCCTTTGCGCGATGAATGGATGTTGGACAGATTTTCATTGATGTCAACAGTCGATGTGAAGACCTTATGTTAATTATGAATTACCATAGATGGGATTTTCATTGATGTCAATAGAATATCAATTCATTAGAAGATGTCAAACTATGTGGAGAGATAGACAATGCAAGCTTAGGAGGAAAAGTGAACATGAGAAGAGAACATTATGAATATCAAATCTCAGAGTAAGGATCCATTGATAATCAATGGATGGTAGAGAGCTTTGGAGAGGACATGAACTAATATCCGTGGGCCGTTAGATATAGCATAGATGCAAGGAGGATAAGTGTTGAACTCATTCAAACTCCAAATATCAGGAGGAGGAACGATGTGGACCATTAGATCCAAAGCTAAAAAGGAAGAGCAACATGGGTCGTCGATCCAATGAGAGTGGAATATAGGATATCAAGAAATTAGGAGTCGGAAGAAGGGAGGTGTTCTAACCTCTGAAATATCGAAACACGAAATTGCGATTAGATCCAGACCATTGGATCGAGGAAATTTGACAACCATTGATCTGCTTAGAGAGCCTCAACAACCATCGGATTAAACCCAATTCTCGTCAGTCATCGGATCATCAAGGCCATGGAATGTTGATCTATCATGAAGCATTTTAGAGTTTCATGGGTTTCGAGCAAGGAAACTCATATCAAGGGTTCACGATATGTGAAATCGTGACACACTCCTCTGGCTTGGCCCCTAGTCACAGCTGGTGGTCATGTTGATGAAGGTTAAGGTAGGAGCTAACAAAGCGCTAAGCCCCTGTTGAAATTTTGGAGTGTTGGGGAATCAAGGATCCTGAAATCGAGGAAGTAAGACACATTGATAAACCACGTCAGTAAAGAACGTCAGCAAGGACACATAGCACAATCAGATAGTGACAAGTGTCAAGTTGAAATTGGCATATCAGGCATGTGTATATAATGAATTTGAATGACACGTGGCACCTAATCATCACGTGTCAAGACATCTTGTGACGTCAACATATTTACGTCATGTCGAGAGTTTCTACTTAGAGAGTTTTTCATCGCAAGAAAATACTCTAATATCACGAAGTCCTGAACGCCGAAATTATGAAAGGGACATGCGTTAGTATATTGACAACTTCGGATATTTGACATGCTAGAATTCACGAAGACTCGAAGGTCAAAGTGCCAAAATTTTGTCAGCCATCCATCTCAACGCCTGATCAAGTCATGGCCGTCATATTAAGAAAAGAAAGGATCAGTTTAAAGGTTTAAAGTAGACCGTTGATATGTCTCTGCTAAATAGATGTGAATTGTCTAATCATATCGGAGATATCGTAATCGAGAGTTTTGAAGAGTTGGAGGTCTTGAATATTCGAAGGGAAAAGTGTCGAAATCTCGACAACCATCCATCTCAACGCATGATTAAATCATAGCAGTCAGATTTAGCAGTGAATGGATGTGTGTAAGGTCTAAAGTAGACCATTGATCTTTCTCCTCTAAATAGACGTGAACAATCCGATTTTTTCGACAATATCATGATCGTGAGTTTTGTAATATTGGAAGTCATGATGTCTCGAAGGGAAAAGTGCTGAAACATCGTTAGCAGCTCATCTCAACGAGTAGTTAAATCTTGAACGCTGATTTTAAGGAAGATATCAAGCGCCCGTTTGGTATAATTGCCTAGGCGTGAGGTCACCACCATTGTTCATATGGTAAAAAGGTTTAAAGGGGAAGAATGTAAGTCGCTTAGTTGGTAAGCCAGTGGTTCTATAAAGCTCGGTCATATGAAATGGCTTGAAGGAAGCGCCTCCGTAGAATTCGATTCCTATGAAAATAACAAAGTTTCGAGATCGAGTTTAAAGGATGAAATTGATCCATATCTATAATCAATTTATGAAGAGTCTTCATGCTAAAAACAAATAAACAGTAGTTAATGATTATGGTGAAGTTAAATGAAAAGGTACAATGGTTCAAATAAAGGGACACGATGTTTTAAATTTCACACCAGTTTGAAGATTATATAAACAAGAAAATGTAGTGAGAAGATGTGTCTCTGTGGTTTATATTTGAACATCAAAAGCTGAAGAAGATTCTAGGAAGAAAAGATATTACCTATGTATTAAGGGTGGTTGGGTGGTGTAAAATCAATTTGGTGCCTATAGAGGGAGTTGGTGCTTCCTTGTCAGTTGTAGCTGACTAAACAGGGGGTCGAATCCTCCTACCAGTTGGTGCTGGTGAAAAGAGGGAGTTGGTGCCTCCTTTTCAGTTGTAGCTGACTAAATAGGGGGTCAAAGCCTCCTACTAGTTGGTGCTGGTGAAAAGAGGGAGTTGGTGCTTCTTTGTCAGTTTTATCTGACTAAACATGGGGTTGTAGCCTCCTACCAGTTGATGCTAGTGAAGAAGGGTGTGGGTGCATCCTGATCAGTTGGTGCTGATAAAAAAGGAAGAATATATTCCATTCTATGTAACTTGTAAGAAAAGGAATTTTGCAGTTAATAGAAAAGAGTTGGTGGTTTTCCCTGTTGGGTTCCACGATAAAATATTGTGTTCATAAGGGTCTGTTTTTCATTATATATTGTTTAATTAAATAATTAATGTGTGTGCTTAATATTGGATGAAGTGAAAAAGAAAAAAAGTAGGCAATACTAATTCACCCCCCCCTCTTAGTATTGCTGGATATTCCAACAATTGGTATTAGAGCAGGTTCCTTCAGTACAGTCTAACAAACTTGACGTTAGATCCTGAAGATGGATCAACAAGAAGGAATGTCCAACAACAAAGCACCATTGTTCAATGGAGGAGGATATGCCCTGTGGAAAATAAGAATGAAAAACTTCTTGTTGGCTCTTAGTTTCAATATCTGGGAATCTATTGTAGATGGTTACACTACACCAACTACTCTACCCACAGACGCCGCAGAAAATAAAATCTGCAATGACAACTCAAGAGCAGTTAATGGAATTCTAGCAGGTTTGACTAATTCTATATGTGTGAAGGTTATGCATTGCAAATCAGCCAAATAAATCTGGGGCAAGTTGGAATTTGTATATGAAGGAGATGACAAAGTCAAAGAATCCAAACTACAAACACTACTACATTGGGCACAAATTACGACGAAATATTACGACGGTTTAGAAGTTCGTCGTATTGTTTTTGCATTTTTTGTACTAAATTTATCTTTTTTTTTCGGGGTCCAAATGTTGGTCGCTTTAACGATGAATATTGGTCACTTTAGCGACTAACCACCATTTATTCTCTCTAGTGACCAACAAGGGAACGTGTGGGAATCAAACGGTCATTTGCGGCAAATCAATCATATATATATCCCAGTTACGACAAATTTTCTATAGTTACGACAATCATTTTCTACAGTTGCGAAAATCATTCGGGTGTTCTAATGCAATGGTGTTCTGGTTTTTATGAAATCTTGATTTCAATTCTCTTTCAAGAAGAGAAACATTGAATTGATCAGACTCTACATAGCTGAGATTTTGAAGGTCAGTACTTAAATTTTTTCTGTGTGATTTAGTAATTTGGTGTTATTGAACTATTTTATGGTTTATTTTCATTCCTTCTAAGGGTTTAGAGGAAGAGTTTATAGGCGCTAATTATGGATAAAAGATATATGTGTTAAGTGTTAATGGTAATACATACAAATATTTAGGGGTTATAGGGGATAATTCTTAGGGG